>JADRCH010000211.1:839392-853976 GCA_019843965.1 Rhynchomys soricoides | reverse complement strand
AGAGAGAGAGAGAGAGAGAGAGAGAGAGAGAGAGAGAGAGAGAGAGAATAAAATCCTGTTGGAGACACCCCCAGGCAGAAGTCAGACATGAAGCAGAGGCTTTGCAAATCAAATATCCAAGTTTCTGTCTTGACTTTGCCACACCCTCATCATAGGATCTTGTGGTAAGTTGTGTGACCTTGGGTGGGTGACCTCTCTCTCTCTAGCTGTCCATCCCTCATCTCTGAAACAGAGATGATAACCTGCAGAGGACAGTGGAAATGATGCATCCAGAAGCTGTTGCATGCTGTTGGCTTTATAAATCGCAATTCTTAGTATCCTGAGAGGTTGCTTTTCCACCCCAAAGTCTGTAATTCTCAATTTCTAAAATGTAACTTCATTCCAACTTTCTTGTTCAGCTGCTTTCCGTTGGAAGAGGCTCTGGATTGACAGCTGCTGGAGCCTCCTGGGGCACAGGGACTGTGACCAGAACCAGATTGGGAGGCCTGAGGGACCCCCTCCCAAGAATAGGAAAGTCCAAGCTCACACAGGTTAGGCTTTCGGGAGGTAGGGAAGAAGAAATGGCAATCAAGGGTTTAGAGCAACTGTTCTCAACCTGTGGCTCTCGACCACTTTAGGGGTCAGATGACCCTTCTCGGAAGTCATCTGTGAAAGACCATCAGAAAACACATATTTTGCACTATAATTAATAATAGTAGCAAAATTAGAGTCATGAAGTAGCAATGAAAGTAATTTTATGGTTGGGGGTCGCCACAACCTGAGGAGCTGCGTTAGAACCCTTGAGAGCCGCTGCTCTAGAGCCATGGGTGGAGGTGGGGGAGAGAGAAAGGAGGATGGAGAAACATCCTGAGCCAGAACAGCCACAGGAAGATCAGCTGGCCCGGAGTTCTTCTTGCCAATGCTTGCAACCCGCCTTGTGCCAGTGTCTTCCTGCCCACGGAATGTTCCTACCTTCACTTGCTTCTGGAAGGCAGTGTTCTGGACCAGACTTTCAAGATTCTTCCAAATGATGGCATTATCTGTGGCTTTCCCACAGTGATGGAGACCTGATTAACAGCAGGAAGGACGCTTGTCTTTGGGACATTGGGTGACACTATGCAAACATCTTTCACAAGCCCGAAGCATCCAGGTATACGTACATTCCCTAGGTAACAGACCCCTCCCCTGTTTAATCTGAATATCATTCCTGCTGGTTAATCCATTCCTGTCAATCATTCACTCAATAAATTAGCACACACATTCTAACTATAAGCCAACAGCTCCAACGGTAAACAAGTCAAGACCCCACTTTCTTGGCATATGCACCCCATCTGCCCCTCTCTTTCATCTCTCTTTCCTCTCACCTCCTTTGGGTCAGACAGTCTGGTTCTGCTTCATAAATCAGTCTACTTCTCTCTGCTTCCTAGCTCCAGGTCAATGTCTTCCTTACCTGGGATCATGACCAGTGTCACCATCTCCAGAATGCCTTTTGCCATCACTACCCCAAGTAGCTACAAGAGTGGTGTTTCTGTCAGACAAACGTCTCATATCATCTTGTGTAAGTTCGTGGATTCCCATTACTAAGGGGACAAGATCCAGACCTGTGAATACTATTCCTCGGAGCCCTGCTCTATGTCCAATGTAGCTCCAATGTCAATTACTCTTCCTTCCAAGAGTAGGCTTGCTCTCCTCACCCACCACCCACCCTAGGTACAAGTCCTTCATCCCCTCAACTGCTCCCAGCCCTCTCCTGCCCTGGCTTCACTTTGAGAGCCTGGCTAACTCCCACTGCCTTCCAAAGGTTAATTTCACTTTCTCCAGGAAGCTGGTGATCCGAGTCTATGTCAAGAGCCTTGTTGTGAGTTGAATTATGTTTCCTTAAAAAATATGTTCAGGGATCCCTGGAATGATGGCTCTGCAGGAAAGGGCACTGCCACTGAGCTGGGTGACCTGTATTCAAGTGCTGGAGGAACTGACTCCTGTAAGTCACATGCCATGGAGGTCAGAGAGAGAGAGAGAGAAAGAGAGAGACAGACAGACAGACAGACAGAGACACAGAGACACAGAGAGACAGAGAGAGACACAGAGAGAGAGACAGAGAGAGGGAAGAGAAAAATAATAATGATAACAACATCTTGCTGTAGATAGGAGCTAACATGGATATACATACACACACATATAGATATAAATAGATATAGCTATAGGTGATATAGATGGATAGAGATAGAGATATCAGAACTGACACACACACACACACACACACACACACACACACACACACTCACAGAGTCTGTGGCAGCATGTACAAGGCCTGCCCAGGTCAAAGCCAGACAGGGTCCCAGCACCAAAAAGGGGGAGTGGAATGTAGAGTCCCACCCTACCCAAGAAGCTATTTCAGTGGACGCCCAACAGCAAAGGGGAATCGATATTCTTTAATGTAGTGTCATTAATTCCAAACCATACTCCAGGGCAGGCTCCATGCTCAGGAGCATTCAACCAACACAAAGCAAAAAACTTCGCAAGGTTTGGTTTTGTTTCAATGTTGGACTTTTTTGGGGGGGGGGGGGAGAGAGAGAGAGAGAGAGAGAGAGAGAGAATAAAGTTGTGTGTATATAGGGAACTTCTGAGAGGAGTTGGGGAAGACAAAAACATGATCAAAATATATTGTATAAAAATTTGAGTAGCAAAGGAGTACTGAAGGAGGATGAAGAGGAAGAATAGGAGGAGGGCTGGAGAGATGGCTCAGCAGCCGAGAGCACTGCTTACTCTTCCAGAAGGCCTGGGTTCAATTCCCATCACCCACATGGTAGCTCACAACTGTCTGTAACTCCAGTTCCGAGGGCTCTGATGTCCTCTTCTGCCCTGCATAGACTCTGCTTGTGCACGGTGCAGACATGTCTGCGGGGAAAACACCCATACACATAAAATAAACCTAAATATATTTTTAAATAAAATATAAGCTATGTCCTAACCCAAGTACTTGTTTACAGATCCTATTTAGAAATAGGGTCGTTGGTGATGTCAGGTAGTTGAGGCCACAGAGGATCAGGATGGGCTCTTGGGTCATAGTTACAGTAAGTTAGATATAGACTCCCAGGGCCTGAGACAGGGTGTTTGACAATGGCATCAGTGTGCAGCTGCAGGCCAAAGATGACAAGACCCAACAGCAAGCCTGCAAGCCAGACAGAATCAAATGGAAGTCTTCCTTTGGTACAGTCTTCTCACCCTTCCTAATGCTGCGGACCTTTAATACAGTTCCTCATGTTAGGGTGACCCCCAAACATAAAATTATTCTTGTTGCTACTTCATAACGGTGATTTTGCTACTGTTAGGAATCATAATGCAAATCTCGGTGTTTTCAGATGGTCTTTCACAGATTACCCTATAAAGGTTTGTTGGACCCACACAGGGGTCATGACCCACTACTGTAGTCCTTTGGAAGAACATGCTCAGCCATGCCTTAGCTTGGGATTCTTGGTCTCCAAGGCTCTCAGAGACCACATTTGTGCTATTCAAAGCACACCACTGTGGTAATTGTTACAACATCCCAGGGAAAGCAACCAGGCCCCAGTCATGTATCCCCAGGCACCCTTTCCTTACCCTTCCCTATCAGCTATATGCCTATCCTATTTCTATCACTGGTTTCTCTGCTCCAAATTCATCAGCAAGCTGCCTCCAGACCAGAGAGTTATTTGACTTGTTCATTGTTGCAGACCCTGCTCATAGTTAGAATCTGTGTGTTTATTCACTGAGAGATTGTGTAATGGATGAACTGGCAGGAGGGAGATAAGGTTGGGGAGATAAATATGAACAGGGTGGGGGGCAGCAGACAGGTTGGGAAGCCCTCGGAGTCCTTCGGGGAATCCTGGCTTCTTGTGGGGCCTGCTGGAGTCTAGCTGGGGTTTCTATGTTTCTTGTAGGGAAGGCAGGACCCCTCCCTCCCTGGGGATCTCAATGCTTATACATAGCAGGTCACCTGCATGGCTCCGATACAGGAGGAAAAGCCTCTGTCACAAGACCTGCCTTTCTTCTATTCCCTTGAGAGGGAAAAGCTTAAGCAGGGGACAAAGGTGGACATGGTGCAGCTTTTAGGTATTTTGCTAGAATCAGAAAGCAGACCACAAATGAGAAGTCAGTCCAGAAGCTTATGTGAGAGCACAGAGCCAGGCCTCACCCCATGGGGCCATGAACCCTAGCATGGGGCTGGCCTGAGGGAGCTCTCACCCACCTACACAACACCCAGTTGTAGCAGGCTTGCTGTAGGCAGGCAGAGAGGAGGTTTTGCTGGAGGCTGCTGTTCTGAATCCTCACCTCACCTTCTTTGTTCCTTGATGCTTCCACCCCCTACATTGCTGCTCAAGAAACCTATCCTGAGAGGACACTTTGTGCAGTGCCAGGCCATGCTACCCTCAAGTGTGTATTCTCATCTCCCAGCTCTCCCTCGTCCTCTCCAGGAGGCAGGGAAACACAGGGAGGCTTCTGGGATCGATCGATCCGTCTGTCTGTCTGTCTGTCTATCTATCTTTCCTCTCTGCCCCCTCCCCTCCCCTCCCCTTTCCTTCTTCTCCTTCTGATCCTCCTCCTCTTCATCTTCTTGTCCCTCCTCCTCCTCCTTAATATTTTTTGAGACAGGGTCTTGTGTAGCTTAAGTTGGCTTCAAACTCACCATGTAGCTGAGGCTGGTCTTGACCTCCCAATCTACCTGTGTCTACTTTCCAAATGCTAAAAGTACAGGAATGCAATGTCACTACTGACTGTTCCTGAGGTTTGTGCACATTCCTCATGGGCACACAGATCGGGTGCTGACTCACGATGGGTGGAGGTGGGACAGGGTGTGAGGAATAAGACTGAGGAACTTGGGAACTGTGTGGCTGTTTAGGAAAACCTCTCAACCCCACAACTGCGTGTTCTGAGAAGATGGAGCCAATTGCCATCCTAATCATACATCTAGGGCATGGGGAAGGTCAGCCTCGGCGTGTCAGGATTGTCACACAAAGGAGAAAAGAAGAAACACGTGAGTAGTGGCCTCCAGAATTCGGGACAATATTTGGGGTCACTAGAGTAAGAAGCTGCTACGGATTGAATCATATGTAGCTCTCCAACAAACTCACATTTGAAGCGTCCAGTAGGCCTTTTTGTAATTGGGGTAAACGAAGCCATAAAGACAGAGCTCCAATCTCATAGGACAGACACAGGGTTCTTGTTGCCGCTTTCCCTGTGCATTTCCTGATTTATTTTACTGGGGCCTTGAGTCCATTTCCATCAGGAAGCAACCTAAATTCAACATAATTCTTGCCCAAGACCAAAAAGGAAGCAGCCAAGGAAAGAGCTTATCCATCATCCTGGTATCTGGTAAGGGATTACTAATGGGTCAAGTCTGATCCATGATAGGTTCTCAGTAAGTCTGAGAGAAATAAATGCACGGTTCACTGTCTTGCACAGACAAATGCCATCTGTGGCCATGTGGCCTTGACTGGCTCCTGTGGGTAATTGATATGGAAGGAAATGCTTGGAAAGAGGAAGGAGTTGGGTTTTTTTTTTTGTTTTTTTTGTTTTTTTTTTAATTTGGCACACTGCATAATCTCAAACTCTAATCCGCTCCATCATGCTTCCTCACTGGCTATACACTCATCTCCTGGGGAAGTTGTCAGAGTGACTTCTGGGCAGCGGAGAGGATAGGATGTTCTCCCAAAGAAGAGCCGAGAATGCAGCAGAGAGCCAAGGAGCATTGAGAGAATTTGCACACACTTTATCCCTTCTCTGTTTTCCTTCCCAAGTCAGAGCTCAAGCTCCATTTGAAATAGAAAGGGAGATTCAGATCCCCAGATATGACAGTCACGTAGGTCCTGAGACTACTTAGCTCTAACAATAAGCTAGAGATCTAAGAAGAAACTTAGAAAGAGGGCTTACCTACATCCCATAGAAGGCTAATATCCGAGACATACAAAGAACTCAGGAAGTTAGACTCCAGAGAACCAAATAACCCTATCGAAAAAATGGGGAACGGAGCTAAATAGAAAATTCTCAACTGAGGAAACTGGAAGGGCTGAGAAGCACCTAAAGAAATGTTCAACATCCTTAGTCATCAGGGAAATGCAAATCAAAACAACCCTGAGATGCCACCTCACACCAGTCAGAATGGCTAAGATCAAAAACTCAGGTGACAGTCGATGCTGGAGAGGATGTGGAGAAAGAGGAACACTCCTCCATTGCTGGTAGGATTGCAAGTTGGTACAACCACTCTGGAAATCAGTTTGGCAGACCCTCAGAAACTTGGGCATAATACTACCTGAGGACCCAGCCATACCACTCCTGGGCATATACCCAGAAGATGCTCCAACATGTAATAAGTATACATGCTCTGCTATGTTCATAGCAGCCATATTTATAATAGCCAGAAGCTGGAAACAACCCAGATGTCCCTCAACAGAGGAATGGATGCAGAAAATGTGGTACATTTACACAATGGAATACTACTCAGCTATTATAAATAATGATTTCATGAAATTCTCAGGCAAACGGATGGAACTTGAAAATATCATCCTGAGTGAGGTAACTTGGTCATAAAAGAACAAACACTGTATGTACTCACTGATAAGTAGATTTTAGCCCAAAAGTTCGGAATACCCAAGATTCAATTCACAGCAACCATTGGACTGAGTGTGGAGTCCCGGATGGAGGAGTTGGAGAAGAGACTGAAGGAGCTGAGGGAGTTTGCAGCCCCATGTAGGGAACAACAGTGTCAACTGGCCAGACACCCCCCACCCCGTGCTCCCAGAGACTGGAACAGCAACCAACAAATACACATGGAGGAACACATGGTGCTGGCCACATATGTGGCAGAGGAGGGCCTTGTTGGGCATCAGTGGGAGGAGAGGTCCTTGGGTCTGAGGGTGTTAGATGCCCCAGTATAGGGGAATGCCAGGGAGGGAAGATGGGAGTGGGTGGGGGAGCACCCTCATAGAGTCAGGAGAAGGGAGTATGGGATAGGAGGTTTCCAAAGGGGAGACCTGGAAAGGGAAAAACATTTGAAATGTAAATAAAGTATCAAAAAAGGAAAAACCAAAAAAAAAGAAGGCTTCCAAATGATCACTCTTGTCTTAGAATAGCCTTTGTAGCTGACAATTTTGTCCCCAATGATCATATTGTCCCTTATCTAGCTACATTTTTTTCTCACTGATCTGTACTAGAGCTGATCTAGAACAGTCAATAGAATATAGGTCTGTTCTCCCAAAAGAATCGGAGCAGAGCCACATGCTTATTGACTGTGTTCATTTTGCATAGGAGCTGAACCACTTTGGATTTCACCTTCCTTATCTATGAATCGGGGAGATGGTGCTCACCTTTTAGGGTTCCTGTGAACAGCTTATGAATAAAGTAATCCTCTTGAGTCTGCATCTGGCCTGGCCTGGATGCTGCTGTCATTCCTATGAAGGAATGGCTTCCTCCTGGTTAGAACACTTGTAGTGATAAAGGGCAAGGTCTTACCTAATGTAGCTCTAGCCAAGTAGAGATTTTGTTATCTTACTATCATGTGAGACTTTTCCGGGGGTCTACTCACTCCTGATAGGGATAATAAACCACAGATTTCATCAAAGTTCAATATGGCGAACCAGTTGATCTTTGGCGTGTTCTCCGTGAGTATGATGGAATATGGCCATCAGACTTGGGAGGGCTTGGTTACCGGTACAAAGATAGAGAGTAACCAATAATCACCCGAGGGGCCAACACCAGAGGTCAACACTGAGCTCTTGTCCAGGAGTCCTAGGGATGAAACTCACAGAGAACAGGTGAGTAAAAAGATGACAGTTTAATGAATGGCACGAAAAGAGAGAAACTGCACTCCTCAGAGCCACAGCGCAGAGATGCTGTGGCTCAGAACAGTGCTTACTATAGCTGCCCAACAGGGAGGTCCAACGAGTAAGTCGTCATTGTCTGAGGTCTTTTTTTTTTTTTTTTAATTAAAAATAAGAAAAGTTTTGCAAGGGGAGGAGATAGCAGCAGCAGCAGCTGGGAGCCACCAATCAGCACACTGCTGGCTGCTTGCCTCTGTGTTTTTGAGGAACCAGGATGTCTTTAGTGGGGACTGTCAAGGGGTTTTCACCAAGAAGAAAGCTGTCAGTTCAATGGCAGAAACCTATAGGGGCCACAGTCTGACTACTCAATAAAGTCTAATAACTCTTGGCCTCATTAATGAGTATATGGGGGGTACTTATAGAAGGGCGAATAAGGGGATACTTGCAGATTTATAGATGACTCAGGAGGAGCTGTATCTTTGAAAGTCTCTTCCTGGCAAGGGAGACAGCTCACAAAGGTCTAAAGACAGCTGGACATGTCAAACAGTCTCTTCTCCCAGGAATTGTTTTCTGCTTCCATAACCAAGAGGAAAGTTCTTATAAAGCTGCTAAGTTTCAGGAACTTCCTGAAACTCAAGCTGTTTACTTCCTGTCTCTTGTTGAGTCTCGCTCCATGATGGCATGTTTCAACCCCAAATAAATTACTACATCACACTTATATAACCTCTGCTTAATGAAGTCTTCATTCTGTTCTGGTTTTCTTCCTGTTATGAACCCACTTGGACCACAGTGCATGTTCTTGGGCCAGCTGCCAGTATGGAAGTGGAGGAGTTGGAATTAGGTGGGAGTTAATGTATGATTGCCAAAATCTGAGCCAGTTGTTCATCTCTGACTCAGGGCAGAGCAGAGCTCCAATCAATCGGCAACCCCCCTTTGTCAGCAGCCCCTAACCCCAAACAGCTCCCCGAATTCCTAGTACAACAGTGTTGAAATGAGACACTGAAGAGGCAGTTGCCTCCTTTGCACTCTGTACTCCTGTAGAGATCAATATTGCTACTAGAGAAGTGAGTTAGCTGGGGGAGTGAACTCATGTGTTTCTGTCTCTGCCTCTCTGGAAAGGGGTGAGTGTGGGTGTGTATGTCTTCCTCCCCACCCCTTCCCTTCTTCTTTTATTCTTCTCTCTGTACCATGAGATGATATAGAACCTAAGACATATATATCCCTGTTTTTTATAAACAACCCAGACTCAGGCCTTCTGACACACAACAACACAAAACAGATCCAGAAAACAAGCCATTAAAAGAGTCAGAAGCTCTTTGATATGTCTTCCATTGAGAAATGGTCTGTATTTCTCCTTCCCCCATCCCACCCCCCGAACCTGAATGGTTTGTGGCTTGCTTGAGTGAGCACTTTGGATATTTTAGTTCAGCAAAGCCTTGAGTGATGCAGTCCACCTGAGACCAAGAGTAGAAGGTGTACCCCAAGTTCTGAGCCCAGGAAATCCACAGAAGTATAAAAGATCATTTCAAATGGCTGTGAGCCACTAAGTTTATTCAGTACATGTTGATTATTGAAACAGAAGTGAGTCTATTATTTCAAGAAAATCACAAGAAATGACAGGACAATGTAGCCTTCCTGCTGCAAGAAGGAAGATATTCTAAACAGACACTCATACCCCTCCCTTAAGGCTGTCAAACTATTGAAACAGTGGACCTTCAAGAAGATAGAATTTTTCCAGGACTCACATGCTGGGCAAAGGAAAAGGCTTGGAGGTGCTGGAGCCTGGTTCCAGACAAAGGAGACTTTGTCTCCCCAAAGGTGATTACACATTGCTAGCACTTGTAGCACCACTTTTCAGGAGAGACAAGGGCCAAGCCATAACGGGTCAGTGATGGGCGGGACTGCCACCCTGACAAGGATTGCTTAGCGCTGCATACCTGTTGCCCTCTATGTAAACCCAAATCTCAGGGGCTGGAGATATGGCTCAGCAGTTATGAGCACATGTGTGTTGCTCTTGCAGAAGACCTGGTTTCCATTCCCAGCACCCACATGGTGGCTAATAGACTGTGATTCCAGGATCCAGTGCCCTCTTCTTGCCTACATGTAGACTGCATATACATGGCGCACAGAAATATATGCAGGCAAAATACTCATGCTCAGAAAATAAAAATAAATCTTTAAACCTAAACTTTATGTCAGAACCCAGAAGATGGACTTAAGGGTCACCAGAGTTTCTTGTTCTTCTTTTCAATGTGGCCTCACTGACTAAACCCCCATTTTCTGATATTCACTATTGCTATGTCTGTTTAGTCGTCTGCTGAAGGATGGCTGAGTCTGGCTTGTTAGAGCTGCCAAGACCACGATGCTCTGAACAACTCCAGTTACAGGATTGCTGCATAGACAGAAACAGCAGAGGACTACATTAGGAGATGCCTGTAACACCCAAGGAGAATGAAGGCTCACTCTTCCTATCTCTGTTACTCACTAGAATTTTGTAAAATACAAAATAGTAAGGCCATCTGTCAAGCACACGGCTTATCAAGTGCCCACAAAAGGCAGCATGCGGTGTCAAGTGTCCACAGCAAATAAGCACATGTAGACCAGCCTAATCTCTTTGTGCCACAGTGGCCCAGAGAGCCACTACCAGGATGTGAATGAGGGCTACAGAAAGCTTGGGGAGTCCCCTGAGCAGCTCTTCCCTCACAGTGAAAGCCAGAGGAAGACAGAGGTTCCTACCTGAACCTCCAGAGAACATCAAAACCGAGCATTCAAAGCCAAGAACAAAGAAAGACTGGCTTCTGAAACAAATAGGGTGTTGGGGGAGGGAGAGCCATCAATCTCCAGGACTCAAGGCAGGTGTAAATATAGGACCAGGCTCTACATGTGAGATGGAGACTAGAACCATGAGAAAAAGAGTCTGACAGCCGGAGGTTCTACCTAAACCCCCAGACCTCTTGGTGATGCCCCAAGGCTGTGTTTGTGTGGCTTCCTCCCCGTTTTTGTCATCTGGTGGCCACACCAGAGAGAGGTCACTTGGGACTTACTGGCATGTGTGCAAGCTAAGCACCCCACCCCGAAGATCACAACCCAATTTCAAATCAATCTCTTCACAGATCTCCTGGGTTAGAGGGATGAAGTGCTGCCATTGAATGGTTGTCCTATTGAGTCGTGTTTGATCACACTGGTAAAGGGATTTGTATTTCAGCACCAGAAAAAGGACACCTCCAGAATTAGCAAGCAAGAGGGTGACTGGAGGGAAGGCAGCCAAGGAAGTCTGTCGAGCTACAAGCAGAAAGGAGCTGGGATGAATCCTCTCTGCCTTGAGGACATGACAAGAGGTAAGCAGGGCAGACACTGGAACCACTGAATCTAGCAGAAGTCCTGGCGGGTCCTTGGGATCACATATGTATAGTTATGGAGCAGGGCAGGCATGCTGTATGTCCCCTCCAGGTAACAACTTTCTTAGCTATCTTAGAACTCAGAGGATTGCCTGCCTCCTAGCCATATTTACGTAGACTGAGACCATCTATCTCATCTTAGTCTGGGGGATAACCCGGAGGCAGATGGATTCACACCCTCATGACTATCTTCCCAGGGTTCTGTGTGCTTAAAGTGAAGAGCCCTGTCTCCTGCTGGATATGTAATAATTACCCTGTGTGACGTTTGACACAGGCAGAAAGGAATTCCATGAGCCCATGCCCCTTTCCTATATCCAAGAAAATATCTTTATCCCAGTCACACTGGGGGCATGCCAAAATTACTGTCAAGTCCCCAAATGGAGGCTGCATATTCCAGTCAGGCTCACAATACCAGTGCCCAGGAAGGAATAACATAGGTCAACATGTGGGCATCAAACCAGGCCTAGGAAGATGCATCTGATTGGACTCACCCCAGGAACTGGCTGGTCAGAATGGACATGAGTCTGTTAGGAGCAGGTTCCAGGAGTTCCCCCCAAAAGAAATGTGAGGAGAGACAAGAACTGGAAAGGCATTTGGGTCCTAGAGAGGTGACTCATAGGTGCTCAGCAAAGCTCTCATGGCTCTAGCATGTTCCATTTCCCGGTGTTTGCTGACACAGCCATGTCTGACATAGTGAGTCTCCATCCCTTCCGAGTGGATCAATTGAGGTTTTTATCCCATAATCCTTTCATGTGCTCTTCCCGGGCTGTTTGTTGTGTAGCACAAAGATGGAAATCTATTTACTAATCTGCTCAATTTTAACTCAATGCAGAAATCACTCTGGAGGAGCCAGTGTGACTGGGGCTGGTGTGAATACCCGAGTTAACTGGCAAGGTCCCAACTGAGGCCGGTGTAAAGAAACTTTAGCACAATAGGCTCAGAAGTGGAGAAGGGACAGTTTTTCCAAAGAAGGCGTGGCTCACATTTTCCCTATCTCACTGGTTCCATTGTGGGGCTTGTGCATGAACAATGAGGGTAATCGCCCAAGTCTTGGTCTAGGTAAGGAGGGAGCATCCTGCTGGGTCCCCTTAAGGACCAGCTTCTTATCTTGTCAGGGCCACCATCAGTAGACAATGATAAATCCATGAGCAGCTGAACTTGTCTGCACCCACTAGCTGTGTGGGTGTCGGAGCCTGTCGGAACACACTGCCTGGCACCAGTATGTGTGAGACATTGGATTCACACATTGACAGCTGGAGACAACCCACCAAGAGGCTGCAATAAGTCTCTGTTCAGGTGATTCAGGGCCCCACTCCAGCCTATCTGGCTGCCATGCCCATTCTGACTATGTCCAGACAGTGGCTAGATGTTTGCTCTCCTTATACCAGGAGAAACATGAGCTGGTCTGTACAGAATGATCCCCTTTCTTGTAGCCTCTTCCTCCTCCTCAAGTTGGCTATTGACCTCTGTTCTCGACACCCACCTTCCAAGTGCTTGCTTTGTGCTCATTTGGGACACTTGCTATTTTCCTCCATCTCCAGAGGTCATGGTACTGCTTCCAGCTCTCTGGCTCCACAGCTGTACATAAGAAACCATCCTCATTCCAGTCTCTTGGGAAACCCAATGGCTATGCCTGCTTTCTCTGTTTCTCAGTGGAAACCAGGCAGCTTTTCTTCAAAGAAATGATGCCGGGGTGGCTCCTAGATGTCCCCACATAGCACCAGCTGTTCCTGGCATCAAGTCCACCATGTTGGCTCAGAGTCCCCGCTGGTACTATCTCTTCCATCCACACTGATATCTAGGAGTGTTTACTGGGATCCACTCCCACCTATGTCTCTGTTTAGTGGTTGAAGGTCCTGGGCTCTCGTCCACTGAGATATCAGAATGTCACTGTGTGTTAGAGTCAGCAGAGAGAAGGAGGTGCTGAACTCCACCCCTCCAAGCTTTCTGAAGCATCCGATATGCTTCCCAGACATCAATTGGCCTGAGAGGAGAAGAGGGAGGAGCTGCCTGGCACCAAAGTGCCACTGCGGTTGGCACCAAGACCCAATCCACAGGTATGTGTGCAGAGCCGTCCATATATAGCACTTCTCGTGTATAAACACCCCTGATTCCAATCGCAGATCACATCCACATGAGATAAAATGGGCTTGCTAAATTGGGTTCCCAGCACCATCCTGATGTGTGCCCTGGCATATGAAATCAATTGCTTAAAGGCAAATCAATGAGCCAAATGAAGTCTGCAGTCGAATTAGGCTCATGGCCCATACTTTTTTTTTTTTTTTTCAGATTTCAATTCAACTAACATTTATTGAGCAACTATATAGGCCAGGCAATGAGCTCTATGCTTTCCCTATAGGCTAGTTTGTGAACAGTCAGAAAAGCTCCTCGAGGCTATTATGACCACGGTAAAGGAGAAGAGGTGAAGGGGTGGCTTCAAGGTCACTTGGCTGTCAGCAGCAGATCTGTGGTTGGAACAGGGACTTTCCCACTGGTGTGTTAGCTATACCAGACTAGTTTAAGGAATGTAAGCCCAGGCTGCCCATCATGGCCTGCAGCTTCTGCTAGCATAACAGCTCAAGAGAGAAAACTAACTGAACAAAGCAAGCCAAGCTGTCCATACTCCCTGGAAGTAAAAAGTCCAGATAGCAGAACAGGGCACTAAAAATGGGCTTTGATTGGTACTGACTTTCTTGGTCGATGGTTCTCCCAAGAGGGTAAAGTGTCTAACCACAACTGCTGGGGATCAAACTGTGAACCTCTGAGAAAGTCAGGTCATTCAATAGAAACTATAGGAGAGCAGAGGATGTATCAGTCATGTCCCTGCTGGAGCTTCAGAACAGTGGGTTATACATCACAGGTACTTAATAAACATATGTAGCAAACACATATGTGATACGAGCTGCTTTTCTTTCTTCTCCCTGTTGTACACAGGTCCATTCTACAGCTGTTTGAAACATCTCCAGTGCTAAAGCAAGACTGGCCCAAGGTATCTCAGAGTGTGCACATATGTTCACATGAGCACAGATGCATCTAGGGGTGAGAGGCCAACCTCCCAGGAGGTCCTC
Source organism: Rhynchomys soricoides (assembly GCA_019843965.1). Taxonomy (NCBI): domain Eukaryota; kingdom Metazoa; phylum Chordata; class Mammalia; order Rodentia; family Muridae; genus Rhynchomys; species Rhynchomys soricoides. The sequence goes on along the minus strand of JADRCH010000211.1, from coordinate 839,735 downwards.
TCTTCAACACCCAAGTTTTACCTTGGTTTGGCTAGGCTGGCTAACCAGTGAGCCCCAAGTATCCTCCTGCCCTGGCTTCTCTGTGTTGGAATTCCGTGTGCACACTTCTGTGCTTGGCTTTCTATCTGCATGGTAGGGATCTTGTGAAGACTCCCATGCTTACCTGGCAAGCTCTTTCCCCACTGAGCCATCCCCACAGCCCCTTGTGGAATGTTTCCAGTGTCTGTGAGAACAGCCACCCGACTCCAGCAGCCCTCACCGGAGTCCTGTCTTCTCTCTACCCGACTCCAGCAGCCCTCACCGGAGTCCTGTCTTCTCTCTACCCGACTCCAGCAGCCCTCAC
>JADRCH010000211.1:799713-839382 GCA_019843965.1 Rhynchomys soricoides | reverse complement strand
CTCACCGGAGTCCTGTCTTCTCTCTACCCGACTCCAGCAGCCCTCACAGGAGTCCTGTCTTCTCTCTACCCGTCACTCCTCACGTGCAACTGCAGAAGCCCAGAGCCCCTTTGCCTTCCCAGCCAGTTCAAAAACAGAATGACTTGCAAGTTTTTTTGCAAGCAAAGGCATCTCCTTAAATATTGATATCATTTCATGAAAGAAATAACATTTCAACGGCAAAAGGCGGGGGGGGGGTGCTGTCAGAAGCAAGAGCACCCTTCCCTAAGAAGAAACAGCAGAAACAAATTAGCATATTCTCAAAAAAAAAAGAGTTTGGGCTTTAAATTTTTTAAATGGAGAAAAAATAACAGTGCAGAATCTTACATGGTGATACTTTTCTTGATGCAAATGTGTCACCTTGAGGATCTGCGTAAGAAGCAAATGGCAACGCTGAGGCATGACTGGGGTTGGTGGGGTGACATAGCTGGAAAAAAACCCACTTTCTGTGCAAGTCTAGTGGCCTAAGTTCAGTCCCTGGAACCCATGTTGGAAGGAGAGAGTAGAGTCCCAAAGTCCCAAAGGTGTTTCTTGTTTTCTGACTTCCACGTGCATGCAACTATTTTCTCTCTCTCTCTCTCTCTCTCTCTCTCTCTCTCTCTCTCTCTCTCTAACAAAAAAAGTTTATAAGCAATTAAAACATTTCATGAGCATTCACCGATACACTCAGTAATCCACCAACCATATTCCCTGATGCTCCAGCCCTGGGAAATGAAACCTAAGCCCCAGAATACAGATGGTGACACCAGAGCTCCTGCCTTCTCCCTGATGAAGGAATATGGCCAGGGGCTTGTAGGCAGAGGCCCTTCCAGGTCACACCCTGAATGATGCATGCTGAAGCTGATATCATCCAGCCCATAATGGTCAGAAAGTGTCAGAGGATGCTGCCGATGCCCAACCTGATGGAAGACCGCAGAGGTCCTTGACATCCATCCGACAGCAAATCCCCAAATGGAGCTTCTGCATTTTCCCATGACGACTGACGGTGATGGGGACTGGAGAGATGGTTCAGGAGTTAAGAGCACTCATTACTCTTGCAAAGGACCCACGCTAGGTTCCTAGAACCTGCAGAGAGGCTCACAATTGTAGTCAACTCCAGTTCAAGTGAATCTCACACCCTCCCTCTTTGGTCCCCTGTGGGCATCCCGCACACACTTGATGCACACACAGACATTGAAGCATGCACACATGCACACAAAATAGAAATAAATAAATAATTTTAAAAGGCTGAGGGATGGGGACAACCAATGCTGTGTGCACAGTCACCCTTCATGGTGAGCACAGATACTCAGTAAAGCTGTGCCTCAGTTCCTCTGTGTCCTGGCCACCCAGAACATAAGAAACTATTATGCATTCTCCCTGCTCAGAATGGGGGAGAGACTAGAAAGCAGCCAGTTTCACCCCTACAAAAATGCATTGAGTGCCTGCTTTAAAATCCCTATCTACCAGCCAAGTAAGAGACCTGACTGTATTTCCCCAGGTGCTTGAATAAGAAGTTCATACCAGGATCCCATCCCTTAAAACATCAAATTATCAGGACATAGTTCTCGGAAGTCAAAGCTGGTATTTATAAACTAAAGACTGATCTGGTCTCTAGGAAAGGTACCACAATGGGGCTATTGATCTGTTGAAAAGAGAAGTTACATTTTAAAAAGAAAGATACCAATTTCACTTGTATCCTCCAGCTAGATGCCAGGCCCTTGGGATAGCTTACAGCAATTCTATATGAAGAGAGGGGGGAGAAGAGAGAAAAATCTTAAAAGAGGGGCCTTTCATATAGATATATGAGAAAGTAAATGCAATCGACTGAAATTTCTAACAGAGAAACATTTGTCTTGTTGTGTTATAAAAATGCCCCAAACTCCTTCCTTATGCCTGATTCCTGGGGCTTGAGACGTTTTCTTTCCCACAAACTAATACCTACAGGGAAGAAAATGGAGATAAGGAGAAAAATAACCAATGGGGCTGATCAAAGGCTCTGGATTATGGTAGAATAGCAAAGGGGCAGTCCCACGAGCTCTGTGGCCAGGTTCTGATCCTTACTCCGTCCCAGGGCTGGGTCCAGAGGCTGTGATCTTCTTGGAGAGAATGCCCTGGGACAAACAGTGTCTTCACTAGGCCTCAAGTCTGAGTCTCAGTAACTAAGACCTTCCATCAAACACACACCAGGGCTTCATGCTTCAGACCCTGGCAGAAACAGGCAGCTGTGCTGGATGGTTTTAAGTCAATGTGGCATAAGCCTCTACCAGATTGGCCTGTGGGAAAAATTGTGCCCACGTTTTCTTAATTGATGATATGGGAAAGCCCAGCTCACTCTGGATGTTTTCACCACTGAGTATGTGGTCCTGGGATGTATAAGAGAGCAGGCTGAGCAAGACAAGAAGGACAAGCCGGTTAATAGCATCTCCCGTGGCCTCTGATCAGCTCCTGGCTCTGGGTTCCTGCCCCGTCCTCCTTCAGAGATGGACTTCAATGCAGAAGCCTAAGAGAAATAAACCCTTTCTACCACAAGTTGCTTTTGGTCATGGTGTTTTACCACAACAGTAGACACCCTCAGACAGTGTCACATGAAGCAACAGTGAGTGAGGTTAATTAATGGAACCCTGCTTATAAAGGATTGTGGGAAGCACATAAGGAGAAAGCTTGTGGGAAGATGCTGAGGGAGGAGGGTGGGGAGCAGATTCTAGACTCTAGAGACAAAAGAACAAATCTGTGGTTTCTATCAACTGGCCATCCAGCTCACCATGATACTTAAAGGAAAGAGGGGAGGGAAACAGAACTCTCTTCCTTCCTAGGATGGGTTATTGCACCACAGGGGCCAAACACATCTAGAGCTCAGAAGACAAACCTTTGTGGTCCACACAGGCAGCTAGCTCTCCGGGTTCAGCCTTCCAAGAGATGAAGGAGGAGCAAACTTTGGGTTAGAGCTTTTCTCTGCCCATTGAGGCTTAGACATTGGCTTGACTTAGAAATGCATGCAGATGTTCCTCACCGTACAAGGGGTTACAACTGGAGGAGTTCATCTGAAATGGGAAACACTGTAAGTTGAAAATGCCATGGTTGGACAGACAGTTCAGTTGATAAAGTGTTTACTATTCAAGCATGAGGGCCAGAGTTTGAGTCTCAGAACCCATGTAAAATAACTATAGTTATAGTTTATAGTTAAATATAACTACAGAGACAGAGACAGAGACAGAGACAGAGATCTCCAACATGGTGGTGTTGGGAAGCTGGAGACAAGAGAATTCTTGGGACTTCTTGGCCGGCAGGTATGACTGAATTGGTAGGCTCCAGATTCAGTAAGAGATCCTGTCTCAAAACTAAGGTGGGGAGAGATAGGGAATACAAGCAGCAGCCTCTGACCCTTCCACATAGAAGAAGGGAACAGGGGAAGGGCAGGGAGGGGACAGGAAGGGAGATGAGGGAGAGAAGTAGTCCATCGAAGTCAAGCAGGGTCTGGTGTTCCCATCTACTCAGGAGGCCAAGGCAGAAAGATCACAAGTTCAAGGCCTGTATGGGCTACTGGGTAAGTTCAAGACCAGCTTGGTTAACTTAATCACCTCAAACTAGAAAGAAAATAGATATATGATTGAGCACTTGCCTAGCATAATATGCTCCTAACTTCAATCCCCAGTACCACAAATAAAAAAGAGAATACATTGACTCTCCCTCACCTACTGAGTATCCATGCCTAAGAAACAGCATTTTGTAGAGTACTGGTCATCTGTCCTCATTATCATGAGTCTGGCTGGGAGCATGAGTCTCTGCTGTTGCCTAGCATCCCAGGAGAGTCTCATACCACAAATCAATAGCCCAGGAAAAGATCAAAATGTAAAGGATGGTTTCTAGTGGTAACACTCTCACACCATCACAAAATCAGAAAACCATTGTGGCTTTGAGGCTATCTGAATCTCCAAATGGATGCCCAGTTGCTAGTTAAATAGGAAGCCCTTGAACATTGAGCTGCTCTTGGCTACAGGGGACCAGAGGGCACAAGGGACGTGGTGTAACATCACAAGAGATTGCCCAGAAACCCAGCCCCAGGTGGACTTACCGTGGGATCTGATGTGATCTTAGAGTTTTAGCAGATACTCTGGAGCAGAAGGACCACTGACACACAACCACTAAAAGCAAGATGACTTTTCTTCCAGCAGCTGGAGGCATAGAGAAGAGGAGGAGGGTGAACCTACAGCTCAATCAACCTTTCATCACTAATGACCTAAGTCTGCCTCTTTGAAATCCTAAAATCAATAGAAACAACACAAGAGTTGGTTTGTTTCAATCCGTGGTTGATCCCATTGCTTCGGACACGTGTTAAGGTGGCACAGTACGGTGAGAAGGACATGGTGGGAACAACACCATACACCTCATGGCCTAGAAGTAAAAGAGAAAGAAGGGGAGGCAGCACCCACAATTCCTCTTAGGACACATTCATTCCCAGTGACCTAGAATTCCCCAGAAGGCTGGTCTCTTCAGGTTCCCACCAGCTCCCAATAGCACAAGCTGGGGATGGAGCCGTTGACATGTTGGCATCTGGGGAATGTATATGATTTAAATGACAGCACCTTGTCAGGTGATGGTCCATTATCAGTTATCCCAAAGTCTACTGTGGAGCTCACCATGGCCGTTTGATAGAATGGATATGACACCAATGTCACTGTGAGGGCACAGGAAGAACTGGGACAGGAAGGGAACCAGAGCATCCATTAATGGGATGAGACTGCTCTCTCTCTCTCTCTCTCTCTCTCTCTCTCTCTCTCTCTCTCTCTCACACACACACACACACACACACACACACACCACTACCTTCTTAGTTTGAACTTGCAAATGACAACTATACTGAAACTTAAGGGATATATATGCAATTTCAAAGGAAGGAACGGGTAGCCATGTTCATGGAGTCTTGAAAGAACATTCTCCTTAACTTCAAGTCTTCCTCTCCCATGCTTCAGACTCAACCCACCCAGACCTCACGGTGATTTCAACTGAGCTTGTCTAACCAAGGCCACTACACCTAAGTCCTGCGTCCACATGTCCACAGCACACATTGTTCCCAAGTAGGCTCTCATTCCCACATCTAAGATGTAAAAATCTGAGGTTCAGAGTAATGAAGCAAGTCAGCTTCCCAGTCTAACCCATTCTTTACTATTCCATAGCTCCAGTTAAAGTCAGAAGATGAACGTGAAGTCTACTGATCTTTGACATCCTGAGCTCCCAGTAAAATTAGAGAGACAGTGTGGTATTCCTAATGGCTAAATGACAGAGCAAACTTTTGCCCCCTCATCTTTACACATCTTTCACAGGCCACCTCAATCAGATGTGAACCAGCATTCCTCGGGGACAGGAAGGAAGGAGATGCGCCAGCATCTGCCTTTGAGGAGTAGAGCTAAAGCTCCCCTTGACAGCATAATGTTCTCTTGTTCCTTTCAACTCTCATCCTGAGCTGACAGGTGCTCAGAAACTGTACCTCCATCTCAGCACACCCCTAGAAAGTGCTTCTTGAGAGACAGAGGTCACTGTGGTGGGTGTAGCTCAAGGGCATTTATAGGCAGATCCCAGAAAGAACAGATAGTGAGGATTGGGAAGATGGCTCAGCTGGTAGATTTGTTCCTATGCAGGAGGTTCTGAGTTCAGTCTCTAGGACTCCTGAAAAAATGCCAGGTGTGATAGTGTGTGATAAGTGTGTGTGTGTGTGTGTGTGTGTGTGTGTGTGTGTGTGTGTGTGAGATATCCTAGCACCTGTGATGCAAAGACAGACGGATCCCTATGGTTTACTGGCCAGCAGATTAGCCCACTCTAGAGTTCCAAGACAGTTAGCGACCCATCAAAATTCAAGATGGAGGAAGTCTCAGAACACTTGACATTGCTCTCTGGTATGCACTGGTATGTGTACACACACACACACACACACACACACACACACACACACACACCAGCTTGTGGGACTGCATGACTTTAGACCCTGAGACAAGAATTTCAGTACAAACAGTTTCTACAAGTCAATCCAGGTGAAAGAGTAGCCATTTCTGATACAGGTGATTGGTATTCAGCCCCACAGGGACTCTCCAGACTGTGTAGAGCATGCTCACAGTTGCTGGACCCAAGGACAAGAATCTGGGAATTTACTTTCTACTCTAGTGCCTGAGCCTTGTTCCCAGGGTTGTTCTCTCCTTGGTGATCCTATTCTCTGGACAAGAATATTCCAGGGAGAGACACTTCGGGCAGAAGGCTGGGTGCTTGCAGGGCTGAACTGTTGATGTCAAGGGGTAGTGAGCGTGGAGAGGGCTTAGTTTGGGGCACTTGGAGTGTTTGCTACCTGTAGGTTCCTCCAGTCCAGCATCATTGGTCCAAAACCTGGAAAAGCAAGAGAGAAGTGGAGAGGAAGAAGGAATGAAGGACAGAAGGCAGGAGGAACCCAGCGCAAGCAGAGGTGTAAGGCTCCACAAAAGCACCTCCATTTGATCTGATCCCAAACTTGGCACACACCAAACTTGGAAGGAATGATCCAAGCCTGGAAGAAATTAAGGTTGCACCCTTTGATAAGCCTTGGTAAGATAATGGACAGACACAGTCCTCAGTGGTTATACAAGAGCCATGCTCTGCCTACCTGCCTAGGAGAGGGTGGCAGGCTAAGATGATCTAGAACTTTCTGGAAATCAGCATGTCTGGAATCTGTCCTTAGCTCCTCTTTCAGGGGATAGTATGTCAGAGTTCAAGGTCCTGATACACTGGGTGATTGATAGATCCAATGAAAGCGTCTGAACCCTCCAGCTTCATTCTTTCATCTCATTGTTAATGTCCCAGTTATCACCTAGACAGAGGCCACAAGAGCTGCTGCTTCAGCTCCCACAATCCTTTTTGTGGCATGCAGTTGCCCCTCCAGCCTCCCTGGAATTACACCTGTTCTGCATACACTGGCCTTTTCTACTTTGCCTCGCTTATCAGTAAGCCTGGAATTGGGCTTCTTTGGGTTGGTCCTCTGGTTAGGGATTGGTGGCCACCAGTAGATGGCAGAGGGGCAGGGCAGCAAGCCTGGAAAACTGACAGAAAATGTCATTTTTATTTCAATGGCCCCTTTCCTGATTGGGCTTTAGACTTAATGCTAGGCGATGTGGTTTTTCTTTGACACTGTAGATGCATTTACTGGAGCGTGATAAAGAATAGCCAAAGGCTAGAGGTTTAGGGGACTAGAGAGGGTGGCAGGGACGCTTAGGGTCAACTTGAGGCAATCCTCACTACTTTCACACTGACCAACTTTATTAGCAATCCAGGCAAAATAACATGAACAATGTATGATGTCACCTGTTTCTAATGTATATATTTTATGTTACCAAATATATATTACATATTACCAAACACACACACACACACACACACACATACACACATGACCAAATAACAGATATTTACTATAGAAAAAGACTGATAAAGCAAAGAACTTCTTAAAGAGCTGTTTAGATTTATTTTATTTTATGTGTCTGAGTGTTTTGCCTGCACGTACGTATGTGCACTGCATGTGTTCCTGGTACCCACAGAGGTTAGCAGAAGAAATAGGATCCTCTTGGAACTGGAGTCATGTATGACTCCAGTCAGCTGCTGAATGGCTGTGAGTCGCCATATGGCTGCTAGGAATTGAACCCAGGTCCTCTGTTGGAGCAGAGGTTTTTCCCACTGACCACATCATCCTAGTTCCCTCCAATGGGGATTTTTAAAGACCATTCTTCCCGGTCTACTCAGAAATTGTTCCTCTTTCTAATGTGTTGGTACCTACTGTCCCAAAGTGTATAAAGGTTTATCGAAAATTCTGGACCCTTGCTGTTCCCCCCCACCCCCAAACCTCAGGGCTTAAAGCTTCCAGATAAAATAGTTTTTGTCCTAAAAGGAATAGAGACGGGTATGACCTTAGGAACAGACTATTTATTTTGGGAAAACTCTTTGAATGGCTCTTTGCTACAAAACGTTAAGCAAATGACTTCCTCTCTGGCACAACCCCGGAGCCATTGTACTGGATGCAGTTGTCTCCATTACGGGCAGCGAGGGGAGGGGCAGCCGGTTCGCTGAAGGAGAAATGAGCATTTGTACCTTGGCCACAGCCAGGAAAGAAAGAGCCAAACATAATTAGGCCTGGGCAGGTGATCCTGGAGCATGCTCTAACCTGTACCTCTGTCTTCCATACTGAGCCCCAGGGGCTACTGGACCTAACCTCAGAGGCCTAGATGTCTCAGAACAGTCTTGAGAAAGAAAGACAGAGTAGACAATGCTCAAAATTCAGACACGACTGATGGCCCTCCGAGGGAGGCTAGGTTCCTGTGGCTGGGAGCCTGGTGTCAGTTAGAATGTATCTACCAGGGATGGAGGAGCCAGGAAGGCTGGTGTTGAAATCAAAAGGAGAGAGTTTCAGCTGCTGTACTGACATCTGCTTCCTTCCTCAACAACAGCCCATGTGCGTATTTCCACACTGGGAGCTGTGGACATTATCACTTTAATGCACAAATTGTGCCCTTATTTATATGGGTGTAAACATAATTTATTTAAACAGTCATCAACTGATAACCCTTCTCCTCCGCCCCACACATGGACATTTCAACTATTTTATATACTGCCTGCTTCATAAATGAACAGCATAAGGTCATTAGACCCTTGAAAAATGGCTGAGTGGGAAGAATGAATTAAACCTGTAGATCACTATCAAATCCAGGAAAAAGAACTAAAGAACGATAACATATGACCAAGAAGAAAACAAAACCAACATCTGCTCAGAGCCACCGGAAAATGCACGGGAACATCGGGGAAATTGTAGTTTATGAGGAACAAGAGAGTGACAGGTGCTACAAGGACCAGGAGAGGAAAGAAATCTATCGGAAAAAGGAGAAAATGATGGCGGTGGGAGATATGATCAATCTTGCCAGGGCTTTGGATCGCTAACCCAGAACTTGAACAATCGATCGACGGGAAATCCAGAGAAGGCACGGAGAAAAGAGGAGAAGGCACTGTCAAAGAACACATGGGTTGGAGAGATGGCTCAGGGGCTCAGAGCAATTGCTGCTCTTGCAAAGGACCAGAGTTTGGTTCCCAACACCCACCTATGGTGGCTCACAATAGCAGACAACTCCAGATCCAGGGACTCTGATCCAGCACCTTCTTCTGGCCTCTTGAGATACTGTATGCACCTATGCAGGCATATACAGAGACACATATATAAAAAAAAATAAACTTTGTGTAAAAACAAGATTCCCTGTAACTCGATTGTGTGTTCTTCCATGGGGCTCAAACAGGTTTTAGAACGTCAGGGGAAATAAAATCATAAAAACTTTCAAAGATAAAAAAGTACGATATGAAAAACAAGAAGTGGAAAGGTATTTATTTAAGTTCTCAAGAGCAGAATGAGGGTCACTAAGTCATCCTGTTGCGGTGTGGAAAAAAATATGATTTTCAGGCTTGAATTTTATATGAGTCCAAATTATAAACTTTGTCAGGATAAAAGTAGTCTCAGACATGAAAGACTCAGATAAATTATTTTTTGTGTTCCTTTCTTAAAAAAAAAAAAAAAACTTCCGTAGGATGTGCTCCAGCCAAATTATGGTCCAATCCAAGATACAGGAAAATGCAAAGATACAAATAACAGTGGATACAGGCCAAAATAGAGGCCAAGAGGTGTCTAAAGGAGTCAGTTCTGCAAAATGTGTATAGATGAATTAATAAATATGTAAGGGGAATATTTTATAGAAATTTTAAAAGGAGAAATTCTATATAGTGGAATTTTATAGAAACTAGTGAGTAAGTAACTACAAGGGAACTAATTTCTCCTCCCACAAGGAAAGGCATCTAATTGATTTTGATTCTTGTTTTGTTTTGTTTTTCTAAGACAGAGTTTTCTGTGGCCCAGGCTGTCCTGAAACTCCTTCTGTAGACTAGGCTGGCCTCAAACTTTTTCAAAAAATTGTAAGTGGAAAACGTGCTAGGAAATTAGTAACTTTGTGTTGGGGAAAAGGACTCAATGTGTAAGAGCTCTTGCAGGCACGCGTGACGAGCCGAGTTCAAACCACCCAGCACCCATGTTCAAATGCTGAATGGGGATATACTTGCCTGTGATTCACGAATGATGGGTGGTAGGGACATAGGGACAGGAGGATCTCAGGGCTGGCTGGCTGCTGACCTAGCTCTAGGCTCAGGAGAAAAAGATAGAGTGTGGTATGCACTGAGGCACACACACACACACACACACACACACACACACACACAACCAAGAAGAGAAGTACAATCATAGTAAACTCTGGGGACTTATTTAAGTAAAATACATCGTTGCTAGATGAAGTTGGGATGCTGGATGCCAGGGCTAGGGGAAAGGTTGGGAGAGCTGGCATAGAAGAAGTTGAGAAACAAGTGCCTTCTGGCATAAAAGTGCAGATAAAACATTAACATAAATACCAGAAGAAGGAACTAGGAATTTAAAATGGCCGGATCAAGGGTTGCTCTTTTTCATTATAATAAACCCTTTGGTATTTGATGTATTTTTAACTCTATGCAATGGTTTTTTTGTTTGTTTTTTTAAATCTTTGTAGAAGCTGAGGGGTTTTTTTTTCTAAGGTGTTGAATGAAATGTCACCAGACCAGGATTCTGTGTTCTTCAGTGTGCCGAGTGGCCATCAGATTGTGTATGTGCATGTGACATGTGTTCCTGTGTGGGTTCATGAGCCTGCGTGTTCACAGCAGCAAGAGGAGGATTTCAGGCATCCTGCTCTGTCACCATCCCATCCCTTGAGACAGGGTCTCTTACTGAGCCTGGAACTGGGCTGGCAGTTTCTCCAGTTTCTCCCCCCACAATCCTGGGGTTTCCGGTGTGTGAGAGTTTGTGCCTGGTATTTTCTGTGTGGATGCTGGGATCCCAACTTGGGTCCTCATGATTGGCCAGCAGACATTCCTATCCACTGCACCATCGCTCCAGCTGTCTGTGGATCTTGGAACTGGAACTCTTAACATCTAAGCTTGTATCTCACTGATCAATGGACTCAGAGGAGCTGGGCAGGCCTGGTTTCCAGATGTGGTCTTAGCTCTGAGTCACCTTGAATGACTTACCTATCCACCCTGCCAACCTCTGCTTGTATATAAAAGGAGACCAATACAACCTTCAAGAAATGTCTCAAGGAAACCACATGCATGGCTGGGGACACGATCAGGCCTTGTAGAGGCTAAATAGACATCAAGAGTCTGAGTGTGACTCAAATCAAAATAGGCAGCCAGGTTGGCTTTTAGAAAACTGAGGTGTCACCCCGCCCAGAGACAGAGGCAGGTCCCGATGGTGGGATGCTGCCATGGGGTGAACGGGCCATAGCTAAGTTCATCTCATTTACTGTGTGTGCCTGAGACCCCAGAAAAGAGAATGGAATCAACCCCCATCCTCATCTATCTATTCAGCTTGAGAGAAGTTCATTCTGGAATGTCTGTGCCCCAGTGGCCTCTGGGATCCTATTCTGCTCAGATGAGAGCGCTTTTTTTTTTTTTTTGAGCTGTCAGTGGGGGGAAAGACGACAAGGCCTTAATGAAGTCAACTCATCATTTTTTCATGGTGCAGGAGGCTGCAGGTCCGCTGCTTGGCTGGAGAGGGAAGATGGAGATGCTGTATTTTGCCTTTGCCTCCTCCCTGATGGCTTGACGTCCTATCCCCAGTCCTTGGGAGCTCTTTCACATAAACAAGCCCGATGCTACCACAGTTTCCTGAGGCCACTGGCTGGACGCTAAGAGGGCACAGAGGTCTGATGCCATTAATCACCCAGACGCAGCACTAGCAGATTCTTAACCCAGCTGAGAGCTCCCTCCCCCATGCCTGCCCGGAGAGAATGAATCTGTCGATTTTCTCTCTGTGATTCAACCAGCAGCTAATATTAACATGGCTTCAATCATCAAGACTCCCAGAAGTCAAGGTTCTGCTGGCTTTCCTACGAATGAGCCACCAAATTTAGCTAGAAATGCCTTCTATTTAAATAAAGACTATGCAACCATTTGGGGGAAATATGTATTTCAAGGTCTAGTTAATATCTGATTTGCCAGCTCCTCCCACAGTCCTGTGCAACTCAAATACTCTAGTGAAAAGAGATGCTTGGCTGCTAGGAAGAATTTGCTTCTCCGAAGTGGGGAAAGCCTGCAAAGGATCACCTTGACTGTGGTGGTGAACATCTCAGCTACTGCCTCCCCAGGGTCCCCCTGGGCAGACTAGGTCAATGCAAGCAGCAAAAGTCCTGCAGGGCTTGCAGTAAGGGTACTGGATCCCAAAGTTTCTTATTCAGTAGGTGTGGGGTGAGGCCTGAGAATACGCATTCCTGCCAAATTCTGCAGTGACGTTAATGCTACTGGCCCCGGGCCAGCTCTCCCGACCCTTTGGCACAGCAATGCCTGTGCATTCATTCTAGGGGACTCTCCCACTAGCATTTATCCCACTCCTGACCTCTCACTATTCCTTGCAGGTGGGCTTGTCGCTCAGCTTAGTTGGACAGTTAGGGAATCTGGAGACCTGGAGTTCTGGGCCTCCATAGATCCCAGAGGTCCCAAGTTCTCCAGGACCCTACAGATCAGCTTCAGTCCAAGTAACTGCAGTCTGCTGGCCTAGCACCTCAGTTTCCTTGGGACTGGAGCTAGGTCCCTGCTGTTCTAACATTTGCCCTTAGCCCCAATATGTCTCCTGGCTCTTGCCAGGTCCAACCCTTATCATCGTCTTGGGTGACGTGTCCTGCCTCCCTCATCCCTCAGGCAAGGTCCAGCAGTATCTTCTCTGACTAAAACTACATTGGTCCTCTCACTGAAACACTATATTGTGCTCAGCCCAACCCTCATCCAGGGTGGGAATTTCCAAGGAGTGTACCTTTAACACTGGCTTAGTAAGACCAGGATGCTCACTGAGGGTTTGATGCTCATCACTCCCTTGAAGGTTGGCAAATTCTGTGTCAGGACTCCCACACCACCTCACCTCCCTCTCCTCTCCCATTATCAGAGGCTGTACTATAATCTACACTAGAAACGAACTCCAACCTTTTGGGAATCCCCAGTATAGTCTTTAGGTTATAGCTGTGACCTTGAGCTAGCCTCTTGGCTCTTCTGAGCCAGTTTCTTTATCTGTAAACAGGAGTCATACAGCTGGTTCACAGGATGCATTAGAGCAAATGAACTAATGGAGGTGGAGTAACTCTTTCACTTCCTTTGCTGCTCTGGCTAGTCATCCCAATCACAGGGCTTCAGACATCAGAAATGGGTTCACTTGGAGTCCTGGGCACTGAGCTAGCTGTACAGGGCCCAAATCAGAACACTGTCAGGCCTGCTCCTTCTAGAACAGTGTTTCTCAACCTTTGGGTCATGACTCCTTTAGGGGTCCAATGACTCTTTCATGGGGCTCACATTTCAGTTATCCTGCATATCAGATGTTTGTTTACATTGCGACTCATAACGGTAGCAAAATTACAGTTATGATGTAGTAATGAAATAATTTGATGGTTGGGGGTCAACACAATATGAAAAAAAAATGTTCTGAAAGTCAAAGCATTAGGGAGGAAACTGGAGAACAACTGGTACAGAAGAATTCAGAAGAGACTCAGTTCCTTTCCTCTGGTGACGACGATATTCTTGCCTTGTGGCCGCATCTTTGATCTCTGCTTACCTTGTCATCCCTCCTTCCCCTCTGTGTCTCCTCCCTTTGTCCCCTAGAAGGATGCTTGAGATTGGATTGAAGGGCAGTCTCCTTCCAGCATGGTAACTTGACCACATCTCTAAAGTCCCTTTTGCTGTTGAAGGTAACATTCCCAGGTTCTGGGAATGAGGACCCGGCTATTTTAGGGAACTATTACTAAGCCTACCGCAGGTGCTTCTAGAAGCTCCATCAGTTTTCGTTACTATTCCTACCACTGCCATCATCACAATGCCTAATCCTCAGTTCTGCCCAAACAGTTTTCCTATGATCACCATGCCATCAGCAAAGCGTTGGATTTCTATAGGGCCAAAGAGCACAGTTATGTAAGGCTTGTATAACTAATGTTCAAAATGGTTAGCCATTTATACCATCTATAAAATCCTTCTTCCCCATATGTGCTCCTAGCAGGAGGGAGGAATTCTCCATGGGGTTCCATAAAAGCCCCTCCAGGTGGACTTTTAACTAATGACTTCTCAGAGCAGGATGATGCTCTAATGAGTTGTCTGAGCTCCCCGGTGCAGCCCTACACATGGCTTCCTCTGGCCATTACATCTGAGATTTCTTTCAAGGACCTAGCTGAGCTCTGTTGTCCTCCCAGCTAACAAGAGCTGAGCGAAACTCCTGAGGCTCTGTCCCAGGGGACAACTCTGAATAAACAATTGCTGCCCTTGCACCTGCCCACAGCTGTCCACACGCTCATGGGATCAAACTTTACCCAAGCCCTTTTTGGAACCCACACAGCTTATTATGGTCTCCTGTGGATACTGGACATTGAAGGCTCTGAGTTACAGCTTCAGTGATTGGTGCAAGGAATAGACAGAGTCACAGCACAGGTGGGTCAAGTCCTGATAAAAAAGATGGCAACTTGTGATACATCCAAAGTCAGTGAGATGTGTCGCTAGAGATGGAGACAAAAAAGTGTAGAGTCACAAGGTGGGAGAAAGATGAGACATGATGGGATGAGATGTGGGGAGTGGCTTTGGTCATGTGACTAGATCTGGACCTTATGTACGGACCTCTTCTGAAGAGTCTACTCTTCCCCATAAGAGTTTAGAGACCATGAATAGTGAACACCCACAAGGGTTTGGTTTTTCAAAATGCATAAGACTCTTCCCACTGGGGAACTTATGCCCAGATAGCCCTCTGAGATGTGTGATGACCAGGTATCAGCTATACCAAGATGAATGCTTCTCTGTGATACCATCCTTGCATCCCCCAGGATACAATCTTGGGGGTTGTTCTCCCATTTATTTGTTTGTTCACTCACTTATTGGTACTTAAGATAAAACCCAGTATCTCACATGTGTTGTCGAAGAAGTCCACCACTAAGCAACCCCTCTCAGAAGGACGGACTCTTCGGTGTCACAAGATGTTGTCTCAGAGCAAGTTCCCTTTCACCCATCAGATGTGGTCAAGGCTAAGGTGGTGTCCCCAGACCCTCACCACGCCTGGAACCTGGAACCACAGGCCACCTCTCATGCTGAGCACCCCACTCATGCTCAGGAAACTTTGAATGGACACGGGGCAACTCCCGTTAGATCTGTCTCTCTGCCCTACTCTCTGCTTTGTGCTTTTATCCTGTCACACTTTGTAGGGTAGATTCTCCATATTTCTTCTATTTCCCTAAAGTATGGTCATGTTCCCTCCCTGAAGCCTTCCTCCCACACAGCACTTGATCTCCATCACATTCATTTCCATCTCCAGGCAAACTACCTTACCTCTTCTTCCACTGTTACATCACAGAGAAGCTGGGACTAAAAATGAGGCCTGAAGTCGACTCACCAACCACAGTGAATTCTCTTTCCTATTGTGTGACAGTGGTGGTTTGAATATGAAATGTCCCCTTACTATCTCAACGTGTGTGAACACTTCACCAATCCTCAATTGGTGGTGCTGTTTGGGAAGGTTATGAAACCTTTCGGAGGTGGAGTCTTGCTGCAGGAAGTACATTGCTGGGGGCCGGCATTGAAGACTTATAGCCCGGCCCCATTTGCTGCTCTTCTGTTTCTTGTGTGTGGATTAAATCTCTCCGCTTCCCACTGCTGGGCTGACCTCCTGCGCCTGCGGCCATGCCCTCTCTGCTATGATGGACTGTTACCTTCTCTGGAACTATAAGTCAAAATAACCCCTTTCTTCCCTAATTTGCCTTTTGTCAGGATATTTTATCACAGCCACATTAGAGTAACTAATGCAGTGACCCGAAGTAAGTCATGTTGTGTACAAAATGGGGGTGGCAGGATGATCTTGCTTCTTATGGAGCTGCTGGGGAGTAAACGAGTTAGCACAGACACAATATAGTATCCAGCATGGATATGCGCTAATGTGAGCAATAATTATCCTTTTGACAAAGGAAGCACAACATCAAAGTGAATATAAATTTTGGTAACAGGAGTTCTGGAATCTCAGCTTTGCCCTGTATTATCTCTGGGACCTTGAGGAAGCCACTCAACCTTCTTGACCCTTCAGAGAGTTCATCTGGAAAAACATGGGTATGGCAGTGCCTCCCTGAGGTGTATAAGGACACAGCGTGAAGTTCTAGATGTGATGACTTGGGCAGCATAACGTGTGCAGGGTTCTCTAGAGGAACAGAATGGATAAAATGAATGCATAGTACAAAGGGCACTAGACTGGTTTATGTGCTACAGTCTGGACTGTCCAATAGTGGCTGTGTGCATGCTGGAGACTGAGAGTTTTGTGACTCTTCAGTTTGTGAACTCAAATGCTTCAGCAGTCTCAGCCTGGTGCTGAAGGTATGGAGGATTCCTTGGTCTTTAGTCCATGTTAGAAAAACCTGGGTCCCAGATAGGTACAAAGGATGACAGCGGAAGCAGCGGTGGCAGCAACAGAGGTAATAAGCTCAGCAGCAAAGAGCAAAGGCAGGCAAGACAACACAACTCTACTTTTTCTCTAGACCTCTTTATACCCAGGGCAGCACTTTCTGGTGGGGGAGTGGTCTCCTGCCCTCAGTTGGTCCTTCCTAGAATAGCTCTCACACACTTGCCTCTTGGTTAATTCCAGGTCCAATCATACTGGCAACTAAGATTAACCATCACCATGGGACACTGAGTCCTGAATAGATAGGATTTATTAGACTTTCAACTTCCCTCCCTCCTCTTCATGTAGAGCATCTTTCTCAGTCCTGTCCATCATCTGAAGAATCTTATCCCTCAGCACCCCCATGCACCTATCTCTAAGATGTCCCTACCTGTGGTCTCCACTTCTTGATCGCCACAGACTCAAGTTCCCATATACACAAAAAGTCATCTTTCTAAATTACCAGTTTTGTTCCTCCCTCTTCTAGAAAGAGTGGTCTATCCTGGGTTTCAGGTTTCAAGCTGTGTTGCTAACAACAGAGGCATCCCAAGCTTGTACTATTACCTACCTGTTGATATCTCTTAGGGACATCTCAAGATAATGAAGTCCTCAATTGTTCGAAAGTTCTTGTTGAGATTGTGTTTCTGTTTGATGAGCTTATGAGTGGTCCAGCATCTAGAACCTTCTGTATGAGCAGATATGGTCATTTTCCACAGAAAGTTATGACAATTCCCCAAACTTCTCTTAGAAAACAACTGAAGATCAATGTACTTCTTTAAAGTACTCAGGGGATAGTGATACACAGAGGTGACAGGAGTGGCCTGGCTGAAAAGGGCAACTGAGAAAATGAGCAGGGAAATAAACACTGTGAGACAATCTCACATGAACCTTGGGCAACATGAGAGGCAGGAAGTAGTCAGAGTGCCGCCATGAAGTTCTGAGAGAAAAATACCCTTCAGGCCAGTGGTTCTCAACCTTCCTAGTGCTGCAACCCTTTAATACAGATCCTCTTGTTGTGGTGACCCCCAACCATAAAATAATTTTTGTTGCTACTTCAAAACTGTAAGTATGCTACTCTTACGACTCATAATGTAAATGTCTGATAGGGAGCCACATGAGCCGCAGCTTGAGAAGTGCTGTTTTCGACTGGAGTTTCCACAAAGATGAGTCACAGACCAAAGGATGTCCAGGAGAGGAGGACCAGAGGATGGCAAGCAGGGGTAGAGATAAAAATCTTGAAAGAAGGCTCATAGAAGGAAGGAGCCCCATTCCAGACGACAAAGTCTCATGTGGCCACTGCCTCAAGGCTACCATCCACACAATCCAACTTGGATGACCAACATTAGGTCCCCACTAGGCCCTAACAGTCAAGATGCCCTGTTGCTTGAGGCACCATGTCATGCTGTGGTCATGGGTTCTGGAGCCCTGAGAGAAGGTGCTTCCTAAGGGGAGAAACACTTCCCTTTCTAGCCTGATCTCTAAGACCAAGGAGATGCTTTCTTCAGGACCAGGTATACCTCATACCTGCCAGTACCACAGACAATCTCCATGTGATTGATCCTCCATGTGGGCTGCTCTATCCCAAGACCTCCTCCCTAAACCCTCCTCCTTTGGATACTAGTCTGGCTTCGATTACTATGATAAAACACCATGACCCAAAACAACTCAGAAAGAAAAAGATTCATTTTACCTTAGTGTTAATGGTCCACCATGGAGAGAATTGAGATCTGGAACCCAGAGTTAGGAATCGAAGTAGAGACCATGCCAGAATGCTGCTTACTGGCCTGCTGTCTGTGGCTTACTTGGCCTGTTTTTTTATACCATCCACAACCACCTGGACATAGGTGGCATAGTTCACAGTGGGCTGGATCCTTCACGCCAATCATTAATCAAGAAAATGTCTCACGGAGACTTCCCTACTACTCCCTCTTCCCAGATATGTCTATGTGTCGTGTTGACAAAAGCCAACCCGAACACACTATTTACTTCACTTACACCTCACCATCCTTTTCCTTGGAATAGTGTGTGCCTGGGCCTGTGTCCTTCATGATGGAACTCCAGGACAAATCATAGTCTTCGTTCATTCCTTCTCAGAGCCAGGCACACAGTATGTCTTGCTTAGATGAAATAAGCAAATTAAAAATCCCTTGGTGACAATTAACGTATTTTATTACATCTACAAAATACTTACATTCTAGATGTTTCTTGGTAGCATTTTCTATATCTTGACTCATTTTTTGTTCTTCCAAAAGCCCTGGGAGCAAGTAATACTATTCTCCTCATTTGATGTGTGAGAAAGCAAGTCCCCAGAGAATTTTAGTGCCTTGCCTTAGGAAATATAGCTAGTAGTAAGTGACAGAGCCAGGATTTGAACCCTAGTGGTCTGACACTCGAAGTTGGGCAGTTAACTAGCGCATTAACTGCTTCTTAAAATATTTAAGCAAGTTTCCTCAGCGGGATTGCCCAAGGCACCTGTGAGCAGATTAGTTAGAATACATTAGATGCTGACAAAATTGGATTGTTTGTTTGTTTGTTTGAAATGGCTTACCGCACTGGCGAGGCCACAGGGGTCTGGTCGGAATGTGCAGTGAAAAGTAGACAGAAGAGGTGGGTGGGATGTATACAGTGTCAGATTTCTGGAAGGTCGGGGCAGTAGGGCAAGGGTTTGGCCCAGAATGAGCAGAGAAGGAAATGCCCATCAAACCCTCCTGGGCCCAGAAGGAGATTCATTAAAGACAAAGTAGAGAATATGGACTGGAGATGAAAACCGATGTTGCCTTTGTATCCAGTGAACCTGAGGCCTCCATGGGCTCCTGAGAAAAGGAGAGAGTAGTTGAGCCCATCATGGTTGTATCTTGAGCCTAATTTGCCAGGTGATGGAGAAAGACCAGTTCTACTGCCGGTGCAGCCTTGGGCTGCATATAATGGATCAACACATACTTGATCCAAGGAAGCGACAGGAGCCATCAGCATCGTGGTTCTGAAAGGTCCAGGCAGCTAGCAGCTGGACTGTCAGCAGGCAAGGTTCTGCTCCTGTGGTAGAGACAGACAACAGACAGATACAAGCAGGCCTGTGGGGTCCTGGAAAAGCAGACAGATTCAACAAAAGTCTCAACCCAAGCAGGGGGTAATTGGAAAACTACCTAAAAAAATTGGACAAGCAGTCATACCTACTGAGAGGAAATAGACAGAAGAGGTCTAGTGAAGTCCGGTGCTCATTGCTTATGGAGACTTGAGATAGCTTCTACTTCATCTCTGGACACCATACTGAAACATCAAATTGATACAACTGGACCTCCTCCCCACAGTCAGGCTGAGTGCTGAGGCTGAGCCCTTTGTCAGTGACTGCTAGCATCTGTGCCAGAGCAGCCCTGAGGTCATCAGGGACAATAAGGGAACAGACAATATCTCATTCATTCATTCATTTATCCACTCAGCTTTCCAATACTTAGCATGAGGCATTCTACTTTACACTGAAAAATTTGCTCTGTGTGTGTGTGTGTGCGTGTGTGTGTGTGTGTGATTGCTGTTGTTGTTTTAAAAATCCATTCAATACTTTCTCAGAGCGCCTGAGCAGCAGACTCCTGGCACCAAGTGAAGCTGACCGTGCTCAGTGAGCTTAATGCTGTGTATTGATACAGGGTAGGGGAAACTGGAAGGCTGACCGCCATGGTAGTGTGTGTAACCAACAGAAGACACTTCAGCATGCCACATGAGTGGGAACTCAACACAAGCTGGAGAAAGGTAAAGCTCTGACTGTTTGCAAGCTACGTGCCAAGTCCCCTTACCTGCTCACCCTGAGAATCAGTCTAATGAAGTGTCTCTGTGAGCTATGTCTCCTTAACCAACAAGTGTCGAATGATCTTCATCCAGAAGGTGCTATACTGCCACAACCAGGACAGAAAAGCATCCCTCAGTATAGAGGAATCTTGAGGCTCTCAGGGAGATTGTGTTGGGTGGCTAATGCCAAGGCTATGCTCATCCAGACTCTGCTTTGTCTCCAAGAACCACAGGTTCCTGCCTATTGGCTTAACCCACAAACATAGTAGAGAAGCAAGAACTACAGACCACATCCCATCAGAGGTTCTACCTAGAACCCTGATTATGCCCAGTCAAGTCTTCCTTCTGAGTACACCACAATGGAACCTCTGATCCAAATGTGTGTAGGCTGGGAAGACGGCTCATCAGTGAAGGGCTTCCTTGTATGCTTGAGGACATGAGTTCATTCCCAGGACTTGGTAAAAATGCCAGGCGGTGTAGCATGCTCTTGGATTCCAGAGCAGAAGAGGATCCTTGCGAGCTCATGGGTCTATCCTACGGCTAAACTCCAGATTGACTGAGAGACCCCATCTCAGGAGATAGGCGGTGTTCTATGAGTGTGGTGGTTTAGGCTATCCTGTGGCTTCCACATACGTGTGCATCCCCCATATATATATATATATATATATATATATATATAATCCCCCCTCATACATACATACGTCACAGATATAAAAAAAATCTCAAGCATATTTAAATATATGAATTATTATATTATCTCTTCCTCTCATCTTGAATCTAAGCTCCACAAGAGCAGCACTTACCTCACATTACCCACTGTCTCATCATGAGGATGTAAAACAGGACCAGTAAGATAGCCAATGCTTCATGTTTCCGTAGTGTTTGTCATGAATGAATCAATGAATAGTTGATCACCCCTGATCGATAACTTGTTAGCACCGTGCTTGGCCACCCTTGGTCACTGACCTGACCTCACATTCTCCATCTGTAAAATGGAGAAATAATAGCACCTTCCTTCAAGAGCAGTGGGGAAGGTGACAATGCTCACAGCAAGCGGCAAATGAGGAAACACTTGATGGTAATCGTTATGAGTGAACTTCGCCACTTATCTTTTTGCACCCTGGGTCCTCAGATGATGGGAGGAATACACACATGCACACACACACACACACACACACCCTTATACATATATATTCTCATATACACAAACACATACACTTATACACACAGGCACCCATACACAAACATACACACATACAAACACACTTATAGACACAGAGACATACACACTTAAACACACATACACAAACACACACACACACACACAAATATACACCCTTATATACACATAGACACACAAACGCAATCACATACAGTTATACACACAGGCACACATACACAAACACACTTATATACACACAGACAGAAACACACACACATACAAACACACTTATAGACACAGAGACATGCACACTTATACACACAGACACAAACACACTCAGACACACACTTACACACACTCATATGCACAAACACATACACACACAATCTTATTCACACACAATCTTATACACACACACACACACACACACACACACACACACACCACAGTCTCAAGAATGAGAAAAGCAGAGCTTCTCACAGTGTGGACCAGCACCATCTGGGACCTTGGCAGAAATTCAAATTCCCACACCCATCCCAGCTCTCCTGAATCAGAAACTCCAAAAATTTAGGCCTAGAAATAGAAATCTATATTTTAAGGAGCCTTCAAGGTAATGGTGACACACACAAGTTGAGAATTCTGGACCAAGAACAAGAAGTAGCTGAAGAAGATCCCCTCTCCTGGCTGGAAAGTCAGAGGCTTCCTCTAATCGGAGGGGAGCCAGAAGAATCTTTGAACCTCCCGTGCTCTAGAACTTTCCTTTTTTCCCAATCATCAGGAAGGCCCTGCCTTCTCTGTTGCTGGCAAAGACATTTTGCCTCCATCTTTTATAAAGACAGTGCCTTCAGCGACAGGAAGGATGACAGTTGCTGCCGAGCTGCTCCTCTGCTGAGCTCTTTGCACACCTGCATTGCTCATGGCAGACTGGAAAGAGGCACAGAGGGAGATGGGGCTGAAGGCAAGAGGCAGAAGACCATAGGGCCAAATCAGCCAGAGCATCAATGTGTGCTGGGAAGCCTAAGGCAGGGCAAGGAGATCTCCACTTGAAAAGCAGGGAGAAAACCCTCTGGTCCCTCAGAAAGCTGAGGGAAGGTTGGAGATGTGACAGCCCCTGGCAATGGTAATTGACTGCTTAGCAAAACAGCCATCAGCTACAGCCAAAAGATGCAGGAACTCTGGAGCTTTACCTGGGTAGAGGCAAGATATAGCAGAGAGAGGTCTGTGGCATTGGGTAGGCACAGGGACCCCAAGGCTCACAATGGATATTAAAGTATAGATGAAAACTTTGAGAGCTGGGGTTAGAGTGGCTGATGAAGAGGTGTAATTTCTAAGTCCCAGGGTCTTTATTACTCTTCCCTCCCACTCCAGTCTACAGCCTCCCCCGAGAAGCCTTGAGCATCCATTCTCCCATCTCTAATGCTTGCCACTGAAACCTGACCACTCTCCATTGGACTAGGGAATGACAGTGATGCTTTCAGAGCACAGGGTAGGCAGACAGTGAAGAAGAGCCCACATTCCACTGCACTTCAGTTGTGAGACTCTGAGCTTCATTTTCCTCAAGTAGAAAATGGAAGCAAGCACTACCCGTGCTTCATCTTCTCATCCAAACAACAGAAGTATAGTCACACATCCCAAAATGCGTTAGTCAAAACTACGTGTAGGGCAGTGGTTCAACATGGTTCAAATGGAGCTGAAAATTCCCCATCCCCTAGACGCAATGTAGCCACGGATAAACACTTTAGTATGATGCATTCCCACCTGTGTGTTGTGATACTGGTATGAGCAAACTTGTTTGGACATTGTGCTGGTTAGTTTTTG
Source organism: Rhynchomys soricoides (assembly GCA_019843965.1). NCBI lineage: Eukaryota > Metazoa > Chordata > Mammalia > Rodentia > Muridae > Rhynchomys > Rhynchomys soricoides. Next base: position 816,094 of record JADRCH010000211.1, on the reverse strand, counting down.
CCAACTTGACACAAGCTAGAGTCACCTGGGAAGACAGAACCTCAATTGAGGAACTGCCTCCATCACATTGGCCCATGGCCACATCTGTGAAACGTTTTCTTAATTGCTAATTGATGTAGGATCTCCTAGCCCACCATGGGTGGAACCATCCCTAGGCAATTGTACCTGGGCTGTATTTTTTAAAAGTAGCTGAGGAAACCACGTGGAGCAATGCAGCATCCCTCTACAATCTCTACTTCAGGTCCTGCTTCTAGGTTCCTAACTTGAGTTTCTGCCTTAGCTTCCCTTGATGAAGGACTGTAACCTGCAAGACAAATACACCCTTTCCTCCCACGTTTGTTTTTTGGGTAATTACAGCAACAGGAAACAAACTAGGATAGACCTGAAGAAGAGTTACACAGATGTCACTGTAGTAGAGCTGCTTACTGTACTCAGTATAATGACATGCTGGGCATCCCTGTAGCCTCAAAATTGATGGGCTATACTATTTAGCTTAGGTGTGTAATCTAGATAAGGATAGTAGACTATCTCAGCTAGGTTTGTGTAAGTCCACTTGGTAATGCTTGCGAGATGATGGAATTGCCTAGCCTACCATTTCTCAGAGTGCATTCTGAGACAACACACAACTTCATTAATAATAAAGACAGTCAATATCCATTAAGGATTTGCTAGACTCTGGGTACCACAGGCATCTGTTAGCCCACAGTTTCTCTGGGTCAGGAATTTGGACAAGGCCACCTGGATCCTCAGCTCCAGTCTCAGAGAGCACAACTGAGGCCTCAGGTGAGCTGTAGGCGTTCTAAGGATCTGGCAGGGAAAGGTGTATTTCACAGAGGTGTCTGAGGAAATATTCTCCAAGGCCTGCCTTCAAGATTAGCCATTCAGATAGAGAGCACAGACACACCTCATTAGGAGCCCAAAATATGGACTGTCACCCCTTCATGGTTCATCACATACTACTTATCTAGTATTGATCCCTTCCCTTTTAGATTGCATGGAATGACTATGAACACAAGCTTTGCCCCACAGGTCTTGGGCTTTATCATGAACTCTTTTTTAGCCAATGGGATATGAGCAAAATGAACAGTATAGAATCCAAAGCACACTACTCTCTGCTCTGTCAAAATTGCCCAAGATAGTCTCCTGGTCCCTGAAGAATGAGAGACACGTGATGGAGACCTAAACCAAATCCATGGTTCAGCCCAAAGAGCCACCTTCCAACTAAGTGGAGCTAAGAGAACAAAAATAAGCGCCTGCTGTTTACCACTGAGGGTTTGGGGGCAGGGCTTATTATGCAGCATGATTGCAGTGGTAGCTAACAGTTACACTGTCCAACACAATCACAAAAAGAGGAAATTTAATGCTTCTTAGGGTGACTCGTGGGGACTTCAGAAGGAAATAAAAAAACTACAGAGCATCCCAAGTGTGGACTGGGCTTAGAGGTTAGACCTTCTCTGGCCACACTTGTGAGTGTAACCCAGCTGCCGGCATCCAGGCTTGTGCACAGGCAGATATGTGCTAAAGAGCACTCTGCATATTAGCTCATCAGCACACAGGATAAGAAGAGTATGGACACAATCCCCTCGTAGTAACCGTGAGTGTTGATGTCTCTTTAAGCCAGTGCCATTTTTTTTTCTATATTTTTTCCCCGGGAATTAATCTTTTTGTATTATTATGATGTTAGGTTTATCTTGAGTGAAACGTGGATGTGAATTTTATCTCAGGCTTAAAACATAATTGGGAGATAGAAAATTCAAACACCCAAGGAGAACCATTGCGCTATCAGCAGTGCTGGGCTGGGAAGAGAAGCAGGACCCACGTACAGCGTGGTCTCCAGCGTTGGCCCCGCCTGCTGTCTTATCATCCCAGCCATTTGGATGAAGTTATTTGCTCAATTTAGGAAGCCATTACAAACAGGCTAAGAGGGCTTGACAGCGCATGCACTCGACCATGGGCAGGAAGCATGCTTTCTAGGCTGCACTGACCTGGCTCAATCCTGGTTCCCACTTGTCCCACGGCTTAGCAAGCAGCAACTTGGGATATTGGGGGGAAAAAAGTCATTTGATGAAACTGTTTTACTAGTTAAGCAAATGTGAAGAGCTCTAGATTCAAAAAGGTCAAACACGGGTTCTTGTTCTTAAATTTCTCTGGATAGGGAGGAGGGGCATGGCAGGCCTTTTAAAAGGGAGCCAGGTCTGCTATTCCAAATTATTTCCTGTAGAGTTCCCCATCTCCCTGCATACTGTGTTTCCCAGGCCATTACCAATCTGCCAGATGTGTCTAACCCACATCCCATAGCCACATGTACCCCAGCTGGTACAGCAAAAAACCAGTAGACTTAAAAGGTTATGAGTTTCCTTTCTGCGATTTTTTTTCTCTGTGTGTATGATTCCGTGTGCAGTTCTTGTAGATGAAGGTGTCACATGACACTGTCAAACGGGTGGACACTTCCAAGAGGTTCCTAGAATTTTTTAAAACTCAGACATCATCTGGGTGGTCAGCAGGTATAGGTACTTGCCAGCAAACCTGACCACATGAGTTCTATCCTCAGGTAGCATAGAATGGAAGGGGGAAACTGAGTCTTGCAAGTTGTCCTTTGACTTCCACACATGTGCTTTGCCAGGCACATTCTCCTTCCTCTACCTAGCCCTTACATGCATAGACACACACTCACACACACACACACAGACACAGATACACACACACACACACACACACACACACGATAGATAGATAGATAGATAGATAGATAGATAAGACAGATGATAGATAGACAAATGTAAAAGTAATTTTAGGCCGGGCAGTGGTGGCGCACACCTTTAATCCCAGCACTCGGGAGGCAGAGGCAGGCGGATTTCTGAGTTCGAGGCCAGCCTGGTTTACAGAGTGAATTTCAGGACAGCCAGGGCTACACAAAGAAACCCTGTCTCGAAAAATAAATTTAAAATAATTATTCAATATTCTTTAAGTTCTATGTTAACTTACTTTCATTTCTAGAAAGCTCTTGTGGTAAGTTACCACCCTCTTGACCCTCACATTTTAGTGGATCTCTACAGTTCTGTCCCTAACACCTATCCACAAATTTATTTTATTTTATTTATTTTATGCATATGGTGTCTTGCTTGTATATGTCTGTACACCACATGTGTTCCTGCTGCCCATGGAGGCCAGAAAAGGGTAAAAAATCCTGGAACTGGAGTCACAGATCGTAGTGAGCTATCAGTTGCCATTTAGGCGCTGGGCCTCAAACCCTGGTCTTCGAAAAACCAGCCAGTGCTCTTAACTGCTGAGCCAGCTCTGCCCAGGTTTTAACAATATTGAAGAGCATGTGAAAAAAAATGTGCACTCACTGGGTTCTACCACTCTGGACCTTGGTCTCGTCATCTGTGAAGTGGGGACAAGAGGTGATGCACATGGCAGGTTTAGTCAGAAGCTGGCATGTGCAGACTCTCAGGAAAGGACAATACCATTGGTATCCCTCCGGTACCCCTATATTCCAGCCTCTACCCCTCAACTTAGCCCACAGTGGTTTTGAAGAAATGTCCTTCAGGCTGCAGCTAAGGTAAGACCCAAAGTCAATTCACAATTTTATGTTAAGCCCTGAGCATCATACAGATAAGATGGTTATCCTCCCTGCTGTCAAAGCTAGCTAAGGGGAACAGCTGAGAAACCCAAGTTCTTCAGAAAACCAGTGTCTCAGGTTGGATGGGACAGAAGAGCCCAAGCTGGCCTTGGTGACTGCAGCATAGCCCTCTGGTCCCACCCTCTCCCCACTGCAAGCCTCTTTTGTTATCCCTCAGAGCCAGCATCTCTGTCTGGAACAGTGTACCTCAAACAGCCGCTTCTTTCTCTAACACCCTGTACCAAGTCGCTGGAGGCTGAGCTGCCTGGGAGGCACTGAATCAGAAATCTACATTGCCTTCATGTCAAGAAGAGAAAGTGGACATTAAGAAGCCAAGGACTTGACAGGGAGATCCTCACGTCCCTCTTCCAGCCTCTGATCTTGGATAGAAAAGGACAAAATGCTGATACCACACTATCTTGCTCAAGAACAAGAGGACATGGTCCAGCTGGCTCAGAACTTCACCCTGCTCTCTGCCCTTAAACATAACTAAGCTGCATTTGTTTTTCCTGAGTCTCGCTTCCTTAACTCTGAAGGTCTGCCTCCCCGAATGGTAATCACCATATTTTTTAAAGCCCTGTGTTCTTTGCTCCACCTGGCCCTGAAGACAGAGGCCATCCTGGTCTTCCAGCTGCAGCACGTTATTTATTTATTTTTAGAGGACAGCCAGAGTCAGCTTCTAATCCTTCATCTTCCCCTAAGGGAATTCAAGGCACAAAACAGAAGTGGATATCAACAGATATCAACGTTCGATATCTGCAAGAGCTTTGTCAATGTCACGGGTGTGAAAAACATTCCTGTGTATCCAGCGGCTGTCATTTGTCCACACAATCAATGTTTACTGAGTGTCTGTGAGGGGCCTGGTGTGGAGCTGGTCTGAGGGACACAATAACAACAGCAATAACAAAAGCAGAGACAATAGATGTTACTATTAGTGAATGCTTCCCGGGAGCCCGGCAGTCATTCATAGTCTTTTAAACTTCGAAACAATCCTGTGAGACAGATACTACTATTAATTATTTTCCTTTTCTTTAAATGAATGGAGTAAATAAGGCACTGGCAAGATCGACATAGCTAGGAAGACCTGGAGCAGAGGGCTGGCAGGTGACTCCAAAGTGGGTGAACTTGACAGCACATGGCAGCATCCCTCTGGGGTAGATTGAGCAGCGTCTGCCCTCAGACAGGGTACTGGAGGAATGACAATAGCTCATAGGCTAATACAAGAGACAGACAGGTGAGCATGTGGTGATAACAGACAGGTTAACCCTGTGGCCAGTACCAGGGGAGCTTCCAGGTTGTTCCATGTTTTGAGATAGGAACTGTAGCTCAGAAGCTCTTAAGACTCCATGTCTAGACAATCTGCCAGAGTTCTGGTCAGTATGTACAAGTTCTAGAGTAGAGCCTGAGACTCTACATGCCCCTCCTTTAAAATTATTTTTGTATATATTTTTAATTATATTTTGAGAATATCATACATATATACAACATATTTTAATCATATTCATTCACTCAAATTGACCCCCTCCGCCCCTTGTGGTTATCAGTAGCTCCCCAACTAAGTGTTGGGGTTCATGTACCCATCTGCCATCCATTCTGAAATGCTGACCAGCTTGACCCCATGCATAAGGGTTCTTACATAAGATCACAGCTTCAAGTTCTTAAGTACAATGCGCAACAAGGCAGCTCATTACTTTAAAGATTTGTTTTTGTTTTTATCGATGCATATATGAAGTAGAAACTTAATGGGCTCTTTGGAAAGGTGGCTGGATGGTTTTTTCCTGGGGCAAACATGTGAAGGAAGGTTTAGCTGAAGTGAACACAGGGGAAAGACTAAGGCAGACCCATGAAGGAACTTTAGGTTGAAACAGACACAGATGAAAGGCTGTTCTGCTAAAGCAAGCGTGAGAAAACAACACGCATGTATTGGTCCGCCTTACATTGCAGAGCTGAGCTGCAGTTGTCAGGACTCCATAGGAAGAAACACACTAGAAACCTTCTGGTGGCGCGCTACAGTTTCTTGCAGCTTCCACGCACTCTGGCTGATTGGTAGAGTAATGTCAGCTGAGAAAGACGCACATGTTGAGGCAAGACCCATGGAAGACGCAATGTTTGGAGGGAGTATAGAGTATAGAGTATAAACAGGACTTGACCAACCGTGATGGAGGCTGAGCTTGACCACCAGTGACGGAGGCTGAGCGTGGCTGGCTGGTCCAGCTGGCTGTGCAAGGCTTGTGGGTCTCGAATGTTTGCTGATCTTCACTTTGATGAGAGAGGCACAGTCGAGAACTTCTCCTGGCATCCCTCTGGGTCCCACCTGCTAACTCATTCAAGGCTAAGGCCTGGCTGTCTCTGCTAGGTAGTGCCACTGCTGCTGATTCCTGTTGGCTCTCCTATTCTAGAGAACTAGATTGCTGGTGTAGCCGAGAAGTGTTTGCGGGTGGATGGAGCTGCTGCTGCTGACCTGTGAACTGAACTGCTGATTTCTAAACAATACAGACAGGAGTTGCTCCAAAGAACCTTTCTAAACAGGTCTGCTTCCCCCCCCCACCCCCCGATCCTTTCTTTCCCACTACCTCTGGTGGGTGATGGGCTAAAGGGAGTTTAAGCATTTAAAAACCATCATTTAAAAGATGGTTTTGAAAAAAATTAAAGTTTTGTGTGTGTGTGTGTGTGTGTTTGAACTCCTGAGAAGTGTTATCTATTCTTTTGTCTTTGCTCCTTCTGATTGCAAATACATTAGTGGGGTTTCGTTGTCTTTGGTCAAAACACACTCAGTTTCCCTCATCCTTTCTAGAGAAAAAGAAAAAGAAATTGTTCTGGAAACATCACCTCACTGAAGACATTAGGGAAAACTGTGTTCCTATTGAGGCCATCCTGGCTTGAGACCTTGGAGTGGAGCTTAGAAGGAGTGGTTGAGCTCTGGACTGATAGACATTGGCCTCTCTGGCCCCACCCAACTCACCCGGGCTTCTGTTGTCTCCCAAACCCCAGCCCCACGGGCTTCTGCACTCCTAGGCCTTTTAAAGTAACGTTCCCTACAGTCCTCCCCCTCCCCCCCCCCGTCCTTTCCCTCCTCCCCCTCCTCCCTAGTCTCTCCTTCCCTTCCTCCTCCTGCCCAGAGCCAACCACTAGGTCTCTCGCCATCAGCACTCCTGTCAGAGTGTTGATTGCTAATATAAGCCATGCAATTGTTGATTGGGAATAACAAATAAAAATAAAGTACTTGAGCTGACCAGCCACTGTGCTGGGCTATGTTTCAAGACTGTCATCTTGAAGCCAGGGAAACAGGAAAAACAGCTGCCAGCTCAGGCTGACTCCCACACCAACCACCCCACCAGTCCCCAAACCAGCATCTATCACCTCCTTCCAAAGCAACACAGCTTTCATATGAGCCCATGTTCTCAGCCAAAGATTCCTAAACCCATTCCTGTCTGGGCATCATGTTGTACATATCACCAACTCCTGCCACCAAGGGGACGTGTGTTTGTCCATCCACTGAGATACTATTAAATCAGGGATGCTGGGAGTCTGTAAGAGCTAGTGTAGTCATGTAGGATGGCTAAGAGGCATTGAGACGGAGAGAGATGGAACCCAGACAAAGAGCATCATGATTTCCAGTGGAGTCTCAGAGATGTGGAAATGGTGGACATGTTTTCTGACATCCATGCTGGCTGCCACCATCAGGAGGAGGGCAGCTAGTTCATACACCAGCAAACACATGAAATGATGCAGGGTCAAGCGTGTAGGCAAGACTCCACCTCCATCCTCCCAGACTCTGGGAACTGTGAATGTCCCCATGAACTTACTTTAAAAGCACTTGGAAACAAAGGCCAGCTATATATTTCAGTAGTAGTAGGTAGGTTGAACATTATAGGGGTGACTTGGGGTCTCTAGAAGAAATGCTCTGTGGCTCTCGAAGGTTTCAAGAGTTCAGGGTCCTTGAGTCATACTGGAAGTGAACCTACTAGTGATGAGAGCCGTCCTTTTCCTCCACCCCAACCACTAACCTATCTGGAACCTTTGGGAGAGATAAGTTCTATGTGCTTAGGTGAGGGAGTGGGCTTGAGGGCAGAGGGCAGATGTGGAGACCTGGAGGGAAGAGGGATGATGCTATGACATATCTCTCACATGCTTATGAATTTGAACACTGGATCCCCAGCTGGTGAAGATGTATTGGGAAGTCACAAGATATCTAGGAGTTCTGGGTTAGCTGGGAGAAGTGAATCAGTGGGTGGGGGTGGGGTGAGCCTTGTAGGTTATAGCTTGTTCCCAGTTCAGGCAGAGCTCTCTGCTTCCCAATGGAAGCCACACATTTAATAAGCCACACATTTCTACATTCATAGAGCTGCCCATTGCCATGCCTTCTCCATCACGACAACTGTGAGTCAAAATAAACATGTCCTCTCATAAGTTGTCTGTGTTAGGTGTTTGCTCACACAGAAAAGTAACTAGTGAAAGAAAAGCTTAATTTGCAAGGTCTATGTGATTCCCTCATGGATCGTATTCTCCTCGTGCCTCCCATTTAAGCAAAAATGGTATTGCCAATGTTTTCTAGATTCTTCTTTAAGTTCTTTATTATGCCTCTGTTGTTGGAAAAAATCATTTCTACTACAAACTGAAGAGTCTCAACAAAATCCTCAGCTTTTTTGTTGATTAGAGATAATTCGGTAACATGGTCATCTTTCAATGCAACTATGGCTAGAATAATGTGACAGGCAGATATGAGTAATATATCCTGTTAGTTTGAACCACTCGGGCCCACTCTGGAGCTGAGAATGGTTGAATTATGCCCACCTGTACAAATGGGAAAGGCACTTGCCACCAAGCCTAACAACCTGAGTTCAATTCCCCAGGCTCAGATGGTGAAAGGAGAAAACCAACTGGCACAAGTTGTCTTTTGACCTCCAATACGTACCCATGTGAACACACACAGACACACACACATCAAATTAAATAATTAAATAATGTAAAACAAAACACTTGAGGTCATTTTACAAGGAAGGAAGGGAGAGCTGGATGCTGTAAACACAGCCAGCAATGGCCAAAGAGCTGCAGAGACTGAGGACCACAGGCCAACTCTCTCACTGAACTATTAGATTTTCAATGGACCCTAGAGGGGATATGTATGTAGCTCAGCTGGTACAGAGTTTGCCCAAGAGGCACAGACCGCTGGGCTCAATCCCCAACAGTGCATCAAACCAAGCAAGGTGGTTTATTTCTGTAACCATAGCACTTGGGAGGTGGAAGCAGGAGGATCAAGAGTTCGGTGTCCTATTTGGTTCCATGGAGATTCAGGTCCAACCTGGGCTATGTAAGATTTTGTCACTCCCCTCGCTAATCCCCCCAAAAAGATCTTAGTAATTTCCATCAAGTCAACATTCCACTTTAGGGGTCCATGCGATAATCTGAGGGAATAAGAGTATGATAATCACATCTTTTAAACATCGAGAAATGTCTAAAGTTTGATAAATAATGTCCAATCACACCTTTCAAAGTAAAAAAATCACACACACACACACACACACACACACACACACACACACTTCAAAGATGCCTGCACAGCAACCAGGTATGGTGTCCAAAGTTTAGCCTCTGAGGTCAGACAGATCCGAACTGGAGTCCTGTTTCTGTTTCTTGCTACTTTTCTGACCTTAAATTATTTAGTTAACTAGTTTTTGGCTTCTTGCCTTCCCATAAAGCTATCCCAAAGCCTTTGTCTACTTGACCACAGAAGCATGGGCTGGAATAAGAGGCAAGCGAGGCCAGAAGGATCTTGTGTTTCATTCCAGTGATCCCATTACTAGCTTGTAATGGAACCCCATTAGAGGGATGCTGGGACTTTTGAATAAGATGGGGTATAAACTGCTCAGGGTGTGCTCTGAGCACAGGAAATGATCAATAATTGGGAACTGCTCTCTTACTGATACCACACAACTGTTGAGAGCTTGCACCATGTGTATCACATGAGGGAAACAGTGGGAAGCACCAGCCTCACCCAGTGGTCTCATCCCCTAGATGAGAACTGTATGTAGCTCAGACTGAGAGATGGTCCAGACTGGGAGATGCTGTAACTAAAGCCCCAGGATAAGCAAGAGCACAGTACAGCTCAAGGCATTCTCCTTGGTGGTTGTCCCAAGGACTATGCATCACATCAGGCTGTATCTGGGTCTGCAGTCACACTCACCCTGTTCTCATCAGATAAACCAACACTATGCTTGGTTCACAGCAGGGTCCACTCCTCTTGTATGGAATCCGTACAAATGGAGGCAGAAAACAGAACTCAAGTTACACTAAAGACCTTTCCAGGAAAAGGACTTCAAAGAACTCAACATCAATATCTGGCCACCTTCTTCTGAGCAGGCTCCTCAGCCAGGTTCGGTTGCCAGCCATCATTATTGATTTTGAAGTGCGTAGAGACTGCTAAATTATGGCTTATTAAGGCTGTTACCACTGCAGCAACAGAGGAAGGATGGGTTATCCCTATGCTGGCAAAATGGGTTCAGTCAGGTGATCCGGTTACTAGGAGATGGGGTTTTTGTAATGAGCAGCCTTCTGTCAGCATCTTTCTTTCCGACTGTGCTTTCAGACCATGGCTAGTGATTGTCTGAGAGTTGTCCTCTGCCTCTTAACCACAAGCCTATGTACATACCATACACACACACACACACGCACACGCACAAGCACATGCACATGCACACGCACACACACACACAGAGGGAGGAAGAGAAAGGAGTGAGTTCTCTTGCTTGTTTCAATTCAAGGTGATTGCACATCCTAGTAAGCAACAATGGCTTCCCTCCCAAAGCATCACTAATCTCAGGCTAGGTCCTCAGTGAATGTGTGACTAGTCAAACTGATGATACTGATGGCTCAGATGCTCCTGGCTTTGTCTGCCTCCAAGTCCAGCCCATGATGCTGAGGTCAAACAGGCACAGACTTTGGCTAGCTTCTCATGTGCACGTTGATACCTTGCTCCGACACACTGTGCCCCTCTCAGCTGTCTTCTTTGAACTCTTCTGGCATATCCTCTGTGGAGACTTGTCCAACGCTGTATACATGCTCTGGCTGGAGGAGCAGAGCAGTGAATACTCATGAGGAGCTCTTTTTCTACATGTGCTAACATACATTTCTGATTTTTTTTCATGCAGTTGAATGACTACTTCCTCATGTCTATGGCCAAGTTAGAGCACTTCTGCCATGGCCTCCCCACCACCCCCAGCCTCGTCTCCTTGTTCACTTTTACTCCCTGGGATCATATTATTATGTACAAAGAATCTGTGCATAAGTAAACCTCCCAGTCTCTGCTTTTTGGGGTTCCAGCCTAAAAAGCTTACTCAGTCTGGATCACATCCCATTGGATGTCCTGGATCATTCACTAGTCACATGGCAGCAAGGACACCAGTGCTATGCTAAGTGTCAGGTGATGATCCTGATGTCAGCCATCCCTCATCTCTTCTAATGGAGAAGAGAAACACGTTGGAAGGTAAGGAGCGGATTAGTGGTGTAGTACTTACATGTACCAAGAGTATGGAATCCTACAGGTTGGAGAATATGGCCTTTTGTCAGTTATGTTGCAGACACACAGGAGAAGATCTCCAACTATAGGTTGAAGCTACAATGTGAAAACCAGGAGTCTTCCATGGGGATCTGGGAGTCTCTCTTATTTCTTACTGGCATGGAACAGACTGGCTCAAAACTCCAGCCAAGTCTAACTGAAAAGTCAACAGTGTTGCAAGGAAAGAAAATACAGGCTTCATAGATCTATGTCAAATCCTGCACTGTGGGATGAGGACTTCTGAGTGATCAAACCGGAGAACCTCATCAGAGGGCTCAAGGATATGAGAATGTTTAAATGATGTGCATCCTACTAGACCATCCCTAGCAACGGCTACAGGTACTCCCACTAGACCATCCCTAGCATAGGATACAGGCACTCCCTCTAGTAAAGTGATTCAGGATGTTGAGGGTCAGGTTGTCGGTGGTATATTAAGACAGTGTGCTGGCTTTCCTCTTTAAGTAAGAGGGAACCATGAGAGAGAATGCCATAGAGCTCAGATCTCTAGGACCAGTGTAGGTCCATCATTTCAAAGGCCAGATTTAAACACTTACCTTTCTGCATGATGGGTGTCACCCCAACATAGATCAGGAGGATAAAAGGGAAAGTGGCATCCTTTACCTACAGGAAATTGTGTAGGAGTCTAGTGTGTCAATGTGGCTTAGGAGCTAGAGCAGTAGAGGGGCACTTGATGTATAAGTTGATTTGTACAATTTTTTTTAAAACATGAAGCATTTGTGAGTAGAAGCCAGTATCAGCCATTGCCATAGGAACATCAAGTTTTGTAGCTCAGGCTTTAATTGTTAAATTAGTTAGTGGACTCAAGCCTATTAACTGAGAAAAAGGTCCCCTTGAGGAAAGAGATCATGATGCCTTCATATATAAACATGGGAAATATACCTGTGACCTTTTCCAAAGGACTTATGGCTAACTGTAATGTCAGGGGAACTGTGTATTGAGCAAAAGGTGAATACACAGACCGTTAGGTGACTCCCTGCATATGGATTCTGGGATGGGACTAACAACTGTTTGACTGTACAGATAAAGTAGGGACTATTGAAGTCAGGTGGTCAGGAAAGGTCTGTTCCAAGTTCCTCTCACAGAGGGTCCATTGAATCTTGGACCTAATCTGTCATTGTTTTCCAATCCCTAGGTATATCACTAGAATAAATCTGTTTGGCAGGTGAATAGTTTCCATATGGGTCCTCTAACCATAAACTGTCAGGGTGAGATGACCCAGAAGCATGACCCCACTCAACCAGTCACATAAGCAATTCAGATGCTAGTTTACATCCTAGGAGGAAATGCAGAGGTCACTGTGACCACAAGACTTAATTAAAGACACTTGTTACAATTCCCTGTTTTAGATTACATGGATCATGGCAGATGAGCCCAAACTACCTACCATGCCCTTAACTGGTGGTAGCCCCAGTCACAACTTCCTTGTGTTAGCTTTACTGTGTAGACCAATATATAATTAGCATTTTATATGATTGTTGATTTGTCAAATGAACTGCTCTGAATATTTATCAGTGAGGCTGAGCTCGCTTGACCTAGGAAGGGTAACAGTATACCTTTGCGTGTGCTGGGACTATATTAACTTCCTGGTTCTCTGTTTACAGGGGAGATTATCTTTTTCTTGATGTTAGTTAGCTTGGCTAGGAGCATAAGATACTCTGGCCCATACCTCTACTATGATCCTTTCACCTCCTGTTTTGAGACTCTGTATTAATTCTACAGCGTGGGCTCCCATGAGCATGTGCTCAGTATATAGGCAACTCAGAAGGGTGGCAGAGCATCAACTTCTGGCCCTCAAGTCTTAAGAAGATGATGTGTAAATACTTCCCTCTTTCTATCTATGAGCAAATTAAGAAAGATGTATACCTAGCTTGCTGAATTGAGGAAATTGACCAAGTAGTGATCTCTGACAATGGTCAACTTAGTAACACATTCTTACCTGAACTCCCTCCTCTGCTTCTTCACATCTCCTCTCTGTCACCACATTCCTCAGGACAATATTCATATACACAGACTATGTCCCAAGCTCTGCTTTCTGGGAAACCCAGACTCTGCTCTCCGTGGAACAGACAACAAAGAAGAGAAGAATCTTCTGTTCCCAACCTCAATCCTCTCCTTTTATCATGGAAGCAGGGAAATTTGCAATTGGGGTACAGGAGGATTTGATGAGCAAAAGGATTTGGGGGCAGGTGCCTCCCTTTAGAAGAGAGGAAACTTTTTTTTTTTTTTTTAAATTTTGGGGCTTTGTGGAAATTTTTCTAGGTGAAAAGGAAAACGTTTGTTTGGGAGTCCAATAGCAGCTTTTTCCAGCTCACAAGTGATTGTCTTTATAACAAAATGGTTAGAAATCAAGAATTTCTCCTTTCCTTGAAATTTTTCTCCCCCAGTGCTAAAATAACCCATTAGTGGTTTTTGCCCTTAGATAATTATTGCCACTTATTAAATGCTCAACAACTCTATGAAGCTGATATCACTAACTAAAATGCCTGGTAATGTCTGGCAAGAAACTGCATCAGTGAAGGATGCCCTAGAGCACATGTGAGCAGAGCACAGGGGTAACAGCAGCCATAGAGGAACATGGACCTGGTGTTGTTTGTTCTTCTCATGTTTTCAAAAGAAGCTGGGCATTCAGACCTTAGTATGAAATTGCCCATTTCTCAGAGGTTGAAAGCCAACTAAAAATGTTGAGAACATCAAGAAGACAGTGTCCAGGGGCCCACTATAATGTCTCAGAATGTCCCACCCTCCCTTTACATCCCAAGTATTTAATTGGTTTTTTCAAATTCCACACTGTCCGTTCATGAACACCGATGGACAGCACAGTGGGGATAATTACAGCTGACAACAATTAATTGGATATTTCAAAATGGCTAATAGAGAAGATTTTAAATGTTTCTAACATAACTTGTGTTTGTCTTAGAGTTTCTATTGCTGTAACAAAATGAACCCCAGGAACAAAGGGGTTTCCTTATACTTCTACATTACCACTTCACTGAGTAAAGGCAAGGCAGGGACCTAGAGGCAGGAACTGAAGCAGAGGCCATGGAGGGGTGCTGCTTACTGGCTTGCTCCTCCTGGCTTGCTCAGACTTTTTTCTTATACACTGCAGGACCACCTACCCAGGGATAGACCACTCCTAATGGACAATTGGCTGAACCCTCCTATATCTATCACTAATTAAGAAAATGCCCCACGAGTTTGCCCTCAGGCCAAACTGGTTGAACCATTTTCTCAGTTAAGGTTTCCTCTTCCCAAATGACTCTAGTTTGTGTCAAGTTGACATTAAACTAGCCAGCACAATGGCCTGAAGTCATAGATCACTTACCCTGATTTAATCATCCACATCATATACATTATTGAAACACAATACTGGGTCTCCAAATTTGATTACAGTTACTATGTAAAAATTAAAATATAATAATTTATTACAATGTAAAGAAATACTGATGAAGGCTTGTGTGTGGCTCAGTTAGCAGAGAGCCTGCCTCTTATGCAAGAAGTTCTATGTTTATTCCCCATGCTAAACAGACCAGGCACGGTAACACACACCTGGAATCATCAGGACAATAATTCAAGGTCTTCTTCAGTTATACATTAAATTTGGGCTACATGAAATTCTGTCTCAAAAAACAATTGAAACTACATACATGTCGTGATAGATATCATTGCTATAGGTCAAAAATATAAGCCACATTCTAGCTTTCTACTTTCTGGTGGAATAGCACACAGTTAGTAAAAAGATAACGTTGGGGTCAACATGCTTGTAGTCCCAGCTCCTTGGAGGCTGAGGCAGGAGGATCTCAAGTTCCAGGCCAGTCTATACTCCATATCAAGTTAATAAATATTTTTTAAATTATCTACCAATTTGTTTATTAGTGCACATATGATGTGTGTGTGTGTGTGTGTGTGAACATGTGTGTGCCAGGAAACATATGTGACTAGAGGACGACATTGTAGAGTTTCTCTGCATCTACCTTTGTGCAGGTTTGGGGAATTGAACTCTGATCTTGCTCAGCAAGTGCCTTTACGAGGTGAGCCTCAAATGTTTAAAACCTTAAAGAGGGAGATTATTGCAAAATAATGCAAAGAGAGTTCATCTAGGGAAGAAGTCAAGTCTATGGAGCACAAAGGAGAGGCACCTGGGCTAGCTCAGGGACACCCAGGAAGGCTTCAGGGAGTGGTTGCCAGAAACGGAGATTTGAGAATGAATACAATGGCCTTACATAAGCTGGCACCACCAATGGGGAAGGGTGTTCCTAAACTGACCTGTCCTTCTTCCTGATTCTTCTGACCTTCCACTGGGCCTCTAGAGCTATCAAAGCAACCTTCTCACCTTGCCACTCTTCCTGGCTTCAATCTTTTCCTACCCCACTCCTAGACTCACTTGCTTACAACACATGCACATCCGGTCCCTTCCCTAGGTGAATGTCCCTTAGGCTATCTTCATTTGTCTGTAGAAGTCCCCCAGTTTCCTGGTAGTCAGCCCATCAGTAAAACCTTTTTGGAGACAGAAACCTATTCAATTGATTTTACTCAGAAATCACACATATAATTAATACGCTAGTGTGTTGTGTGCTGGCTCATTGTCGAAGGTTTGCTTTGCAAATGTATACAACTTTAACGGGGAAAAGACAAAGCTGAATGTTGCGAGACATATTTTATACATGTAATTTTTCAGCCATTAACTCAAAGAAGAGAGTACAATGCAATCACTGGGTGGAAACGCTTCATTATTTTTGAAAAATCTTAGGCTAGCACTTTTGGGTATAATCATTTGAAGGTCAGATTGAAAGTATATTTGTTTTGTCCATGGCTTTTGAAAACTGACAGGCTGTGAGGCATCTCAGAGACCTGGAGATTGAAAACAGATGTATGTTCTTGGCTGCACTTTCTGTAGAGTGAACTCAATTTTCACGCCCATCTCCCAGTTATCCAGAAGATGTGGTAGGCATTTGCCAAGCAGATTTCCACATTGTGTCCATCCATTCATTGTCTCTGCAAACACATCAGGTATGGTGTTTTTATGCTTTGAACAGATGTGTTCAGGATCCTCTGTAGTGTGTGTGTGTGTGTGTGTGTGTGTGTGTGCAGGCCAGAGGTCAAAGTTTTGTGTCTTTTGCCCCTTGTCTTAGTTAGGGTTTCTTTCTTTCTTTCTTTCTTTCTTTCTTTTTTTTTTTTTTCTTTTT
>JADRCH010000211.1:763588-799613 GCA_019843965.1 Rhynchomys soricoides | reverse complement strand
TTTTTTTTTTTTTGGTTTTTTGAGACAGGGTTTCTCTGTGTAGCCCTAGCTGTCCTGGAACTCACTCTGTAGACCAGGCTGGCCTCAAACTCAGAAATCCACCTGCCTCTGCCTCCCGAGTGCTGGGATTAAAGGCGTGTGCCACCACTGCCTGGCTTAGTTAGGGTTTCTATTGCTGCTGAAACACTATGATCAAAAAGCAAGTTGGGGAGGAAAGGGTTTCTTTAGCTTACACTTCCAGATCATACTCCATCATTGGAGGAAGTTAGGACAGGAACTTAAATCAAGCAAGGCTGGAACTTGGAGACAAGAGCTGATGCAGAGGCCGTGGAGGGGTGCTGCTTAGGAGCTTGCTCCCCATGGCTTGCTCAGCATGCTTACTTATAGAAGAACCCAGAACCACCAGCCCAGGGATGGCACTATCTATTTTGGGCTAGACCCCTCCCCCAGTAGTCATCAATTGAGAAAATGTCTCATAGCTGAATTTCATGGAGGCATTTCCTCAACTGAAGTTCCTTCCTGTCAGATGACTCCAGCTGTGTTAAGTTGACACCAAACAAGCCTGTATACGGCTATCTTACTTTCTGAGACACGGATGTCACAGAACTCGACAATTGCCTGGACTGACTGGCTGAGTTCCAGGGAACTTCCTGTCTCTGTAACAGGGATGCTGGGGATCTGAACTGAGGTCCTCCTGCGTATGCAGTAAGTACTTTATACTAACGAGCCATCTCCCTGGCCTCAGAATTCTTTGTTGGGAGAAGATTTTTAAAACTTTAGAAAGTTCTTTTGTCAAGTCTTTATGCAATACACAAATGACAGTTTTGGTAACCGACATACTGACAACATGTTAGTCAATAAAATCACAGAAGAGTGGAAGCATTTCAAATGTCCATTTTATAAATGCTCTCTTTCATATAAATCTCTTTCCAAAGCCCGTCCATTCTCACTTGGCTTTTTTTTAAAAGTCACTTTAACCTTGGGAGGGCAGGTTACAGATGTTTATTTATTTTATTTTATTTTTTTAAAATATCCAGTGGCAACAGCTACCTGTCATCACTGGAAAGGTCAGCAAATTTGGAAAATTTAGATGGCTTTGTAAGAGAAAATGATACCTCTGCTTGCTAAGTCTAACAAGCAAGCATGCCAGAGACCTTCTGAGTAGCACAAGCTCACTGCCCAGTCTCCATGATGTATCTGCAGTGCCACGACGTAAAATACTGTCCTCTGCCACCCAGACAGACTGTGGCAAGGCTTATCAGACCTAAAGCAGGGGAGGGGGAGTTTGAAGTCTTCTACAGGGTGGGCAGGCTCTCACTGTTGCTACAGGTGACCTCACACACCTCAGGAGATGTGCAGTTGATTAATGAGGGGGATCACCGAGGGAGGATGATGGTGTCTCGCCATTTACCAATACTAGGAAAGCCTAGTTCCTTTGTTTTGCTTTTTATAATGAAAACTAAAAGTAAAGAAGGTTCTCTGATTGTTCTTTCCACATCAGGTGCTACTGGGGGAGGGGGGAAGAGAGAGGCACCGGGCTCTATCTACAATAATGAGCATCTGTGTGCCAACTCTGGCCCATACCTTTCACAAGGAACAATTCACCCACTCTCCATGAGCATCCTGTAGAATGAACATTGTTTTCATTCCCTTTGCACTGTTGAGAACGACAGGAAAAAAGATGGAGGGACTAGCCCAAGTTTTGAGGACTAGGAAGTGGTGAAGACAAGATTCAAACCTAGGATGCCTGAGTTCAGAGTAGACCCTGAAGCACTTTGCTATGGCCTCTCTGTGCATATCAGAGCTGTGCAGAACCCACGTATGTGTCAGTCCTTTAATTCTTAGATATTACAGTTCAAATCTGAAATGCCCCCCCCCAACACACACACAGGTTCATGTTCTATGCCCTCAGTCCCTGAATCGTGCCATTTTGAAGGACGTGTGGCCTTTAGGATGTGTGGTCCAGATGGCAAAGTGTGTCACAGGGATCAGGATTTGAAGATGACCTCCACATTTGGCTTGGTCTGGTTCTTTCTGTTCTAACACACCACACTGTGACGAGCTGAAGCCCTGCACACTCAGACCTCCGCCACCACCTGCCATGTCTTTTCCACGTGATAGACTTAAACCTCTCTAAAATCTCAAGCCAAAGTAAACCTTGCCTCGCACGACTTGTTTCTAGAAGGTTTTCTGGTTGCAGGCACACAATAGCTACTAACGTGTAAAGATCTGACAATATAGATTTTCCTGGACCCATCCCTTGAGGTGTAGTGATACCAGTGAAGACCTCTTTCATTCCTATTACATTTCTTGACACTTTCTTCCCCCTTGCGGGGCTGCATGGGCCACCAGCATGGCTGTTTCTCTGCAGGCTGTTCCAGGCATACCTGAGTCAATCTGGATCAACGGTACCCTTTCCTGGGATTTGTGGTTTAACAGTGCAACACAAGGACTGGATGAAGTGGGTCTCATCATAAGAAGGAAGATATAATTGCAAGACAATCAATAAATGGCAGCTTTCCAGAGAGTTCTTAAAAATCCCAGAGCCATTCTGCCCCGTGAGCTTGATGATCAAGATCTTTTCTGACTTGCTAAAGAAATCCCAGTGTCTTTCCCTGAACCCATTTTCATTTTGCTTAAATGAATAGTTCAAATGTAGCCAAGCTCCAGAGTCCCTGGAGCCTCTACCCTCCCTCAACCCACAGATCACCAAGGATTGGGCTCCTGTTTGCTCACAGGCTGTGAGGGCTTTGTACATTCTTGCTGCTTCCTATCTATCTCCAGAGTTCCAGTGTGCAGCACTTCCTGTGCCCCAAAACTGGTATCAGCAAACCTTTGCTGAGCTCACACCTGAGTGGGCCCATATCTGGGTACCGCCCTTGAGTGTGGTCTATTCTCTGTCTTCTGATGTTCACAGCAAGAGCCTGGAGAATACTGTCTCTGCAAAGAAAATCCAGGTTGGAATCATTAAACATGTTTTTTAAAAATGACCTTTGCCTGCTGAAAGCATAATCCATTAATAATGTAGCTTGTACCAGAGAGATAATGGGAGCCTCCCACCAGGGAATTAAAGAACTATGGGAATTTGGGGGCACCATTTTTCCTCCAGAACTGCTTTATTCCCCCCAAAGTTCAGACATAGGAGCATGCACAGGCCCTCTCTATCTGTAGGAAGAACATGTGCAGGAAGGGATTTGAATTAAAGAGAAGCACTATCCAGCCAGGTCTACTTAACCATCCTCCCAAAAGACAACCCAGGAGAAGGCTACAGCCTGACCCTCTCCAGTCTAATTAATAGTGGGGAATTTTCTGGTCTATAACCATGAGCAGTACAGCCAATTATTGACAGAGGCAGAAGAATGGGCTGAGCTAACACTCGAGTCAGGTGTTGTGTCTCTGTAGGATGTAGGTGCTCCACAGCCTCAGAGACTGCCAAGTCTCCACCTCTCTCCCAGGGACCGAAGGAGGCTCTGTCATTTCTGATTCATAGAGTCACAGAGTCTCTGGGTTGGAGAGACATTAAAGGTCACCTTTGCTCCTGACAGGAGATTTACTGCCTCCTGAGGCTGGCCACTCCATCTTGGCGAGCTCTGACAGGTGGAATGTTCTTCTTTGCATAGAACCCAGCCAGACCTCTGCTCCTGGTTGGGGCCACCAATGTATTCAGAACAGATCTTGGGGCTGGGGAAGCAGTGAAGACAGTAAAACCAACAGGTTTTGCTGGTCTGCTATTTTAAAAACGTAATTATACACATCCATAAATGGAAGTATCTGCATAGGAGTGCAGGTGCCCCCAGAGACCAGAAGAGGGCAGCAGATACTCCTGGGTGAGGGTAGCAGGTGAATTTGAAATGCCTGGTGTGGGTGCTAGCAATCAAGTTGGGGTTCCTGTAAGAGCTGCGTGTCCTCATAATGGTTGAGCCATGTCTCTCGCCTCTATCTCTCTTGTCACCACTCATGAGCTGCTTTCAAGAGCCTCAGTGGTAAAAGATTCCTCTTGGGCAAAAACTTTTGTTGATCAAATTGTAAGAGTAGTTAGAAGTTACTGTTGGATTTTAATAATGATGAATGTGGAATGTTCTTTCCTTGAGCACATTTCTATTTCTTACTCTTGGTGACACTGTATGCCACCTGAGCCCTAATTTGGAGAACCTTTACAACTGCCCTCCGATACTTGCAAACTCAGCAATATGTGTTCATTTCCTGAGACAATTTCTAAGGCTTGGATCCATTCCAGCTCTGTGAGAACGGTTCGTGCATCTAATTCCTATAACCCTACAGATCCCAACTGCAATAGTAAATTCAAAATAAGCCTGCAATGGTGAAGACTAAAATAAATCAGAAAACAAGTTACTGCAATTCTGTGTGAACACTTGAGGTTTTGTTTGTTTGCTCTTTAATTGTGTTAAGTGCACCAGCAAGAAGTACAAAGAGTGATAGTTTCTGTTTAGCAGGTATGCTGTGTTTGAAGACTTGCTTTAAAACTGACATAATCAGGCTGGAGAGATGGCTCAGTGGTGAAGAGCACATGTTGCTCCTCTAAAAGACCCGGGTTCGACTCCCAGCACCCACAAGACAGTTCATAGCCATTGACAACTCTAGTCCTAGTTGCTCTGATGCTCTATTCTGGCTACCATGGTACTGCATGCCCACAGCACATAGACATTCGTGCAGACAACATTCATACACATGAAATAAAAATGAATAAGATCTCAAAAGAAATAGGAAATAATCTTATTTTCAAATTTCTATTTTTTTAAATTGAGGGATTACTGAGGATAGTGAACTATTGTAGGATTAACATACCACAGGCGAGTTTTCCCTGTTTATAAGAGCTATAGTAACATGTAATAAAAATGTTAATCCATTAATTTTTTCTTGTTAATTCTGTAACATTGCTTGTAATTTTTACTGGTATGATTAATATTAATTTTTTGAGACAGACTATCTAAGCCAAGCCGGGTACAAATATCCTATATAGCTGAGAATGGCCTTGAACTCCTGATCCTCCTTCCTCAACCTCCTAAGTATTCAGTATGGACAGTGTTGCTTTCTTCATTCCAGAGCTGTGCTTGAGCTGATGATGCCCCTGAAGTTACTGGTTTAAGAGAAGCTGCTGCAGACAGAATGAACCAAGCAGAATGTCAGCGTGAGCCACAAAGCCCCAGGATGGGTACCTAGGACCTATAGGATTAGAGATCGAGAAAAGGAGCAAACCCTGAGATGTAGCAGAGGTTCATTTGTTCTAGTTCAGTGAAGGCATACAAATCTCCAAGACCCAAAGAGTCATACATTAGCCTCCATCTGTAGACATGTCAGTGTCTAATGGACTGAGGAGTAGAACCTGGGGCCAAGAAGATGTAACAGGCAAACAGAGTGCAGATGGTGCCTTAAGGTACAGCTGGGTGAATCAAGGAAGAGCTGGGGAGAGCTGGTCTGTATTCAAGAACAGACACATCCTGAAGGACTAGAATCACTCTATCATCTAACAAGGGCTCAGGGTATTAAACTGGAGGGCCGCAGCTGTCCATGCCGGCCCACTCCATCTGGCTCCTTTAAAGAGTCTCAAGAAGATAAACATGTATGTTGCCACTGGCCCCTCGGGTACTACAACTCCCTTAAAATCTTGCTAGTCTATGAAAATCATGGGAACCACCTTCCAAAAGCCATTTGTTAGAGGGAAAAGACGCTTGAGGAACTTGCAAGCCATCTTCCGCTCCCATTCTCCTTGATGGGAGATGGGCATAGCAGACCAGCCAAATCCAGACTGAGAAGGTCGGGGACTCAGGTAGAATAAGCTTGTTCTTTCATTCTAGGGGTGGTAGAACACCAATCCTACCTCTGTCCTTTGCCCCTGAGTGGTCCCATTATACTCAGAAACTTTGGGTATCAGTACAAGATACGACCTAAACCCTTGTGCACAGCATGCGCAGCTCAACCTGGGATACAGGTTGTTGAGATGTTTAAGATCCCAAGTAAGTGGTGTCCTTGCCTCCCTAGGACACAGAGACTCGGCTGGGTCTCTAGTTTCAATAACAAAACATGGGCACCTGATGTCTCTGTAGCATGGAACTCCACCCCATCTCCAGGAGTGGAGGAGAACTGGAGCCATCTTCTAGTGAGAGAAACCAATAGAATGGGGATACGGTGGTGTCCCCGACACCCACTGTGAGAACCAAAGGCAGGAATGAGTTCTGGACCTTAGGGAAGGTTAGAAGGGACCCTAGGCCCTACCCTGTCCACAGAAGAGATAATGCAGGGATCCCCGTGCATTCCGTACTGCTGAAAAGCAATCTCTGAGATCAGGTAATTTAGAAAGAACGGTGACTGGTTTCTTATAGTTCTAGAAGCTTTAAAGTCAGAGATCAAGCAATCTGAGTGTGACAAGTGACTCTTGGCTGGATCATGCTACAGTGTGGATGGACAAGAGGGAATAGATATGAAGAGGAAAGGGAAATCCTATTCTTTCATCAGGACCCCACCCTTGTGGTAACTAAGCCACTCCCAAGATAATGGTGTTAACCCATCCACAAGGGCACTGCCTCATAGTCTACTCACTTCTTTGAGTTCTCCTGTCTCCAAAGGATTGAATTTCCAATAATTGAGTTTCCAGTGCATGACATTGGAGGACACATTCAAACCATACCAGTGAAATAGTTCAGAGTCAGGTGCTAACATGGTGATTCCTGAAGCTCTGAGAAGCTGATTCAGCCACTGCCTCCAAATCAATCGGACCTAGAGCCAACAAGACTTAGGTTCATGGAGATGGGCTTCTGACAGCCAGACTTGGGAAGGCTCTAGATGGACTGACAGTGGAATAGACAACTTTGGGAGCTCTTGAGTGAGCAGAGAGGAAGTATTGCTAAGATCATGATCCCTTCCCAAATCCGATCCCTCCATCTAAGTCTCAAGAAATCTCAAGACACCCCAAAAGTGTAGATTGCTGCATATTCCTAGCTCAGATGTCCTACGACTGACACTGCATCTTGCTGCTGTGCTTCTGGTTTCATAAGTATGGGGAAACGAGGGCATGGTGACAAACACTGATTAACCAGTGTTGCAGCAGGGGATGGACATCGTTTTCCTCTCTCCCCTCCCGCCCTTTCTCTCACTCTTTTGGCTCTCTTTTCTACTGAAGATGCACTGCTCTTTGTCCTAACCTATGGAACAGTGGGTTAATTGGCTTATAGAGCTGCTGAATATGGAACAGAGCCCTAATGGAGATTTAATCAAAGGAGACAGTTATGTCGAGTGAGGTGTAAAAGCCATTGAAGATGAATGGAGATGGTACAGTTTTCTCCCTAGAGTTATTCACAGCCATTTTAATAAAGTGCAAGTTTAACTACTGAATGGATTGTGTGACCAAGTGTCATTTGGCTGTAGGGCACAGGAGGCCAGGCAAAGGAAGCAGAACTTAGAATGGCCCCCAGAGAAGGCAGAGCCTCTAGCTGCCTCAGGTTTAGTGCTCTGGGCAAAGCCTATCTGTCATTGATGTGACTCATGTCAAGCATTGATTCCTGTGCACTCTGTGGCTAGTGGCCAGTGATCTCAGGGGTTAGGGAAGAACTCTAGTTCATGGCTGTGATAGGAGATCTATTAACTCAACATTCCCCGGTGTACTGGCTGGTTTTGAGTCAAACTGACACAAGCTGGAGTTATCACAGAGAAAGGAGTTTCAGTTGGGAAAATGCCTCCATGAGATCCAGCAGTTAGACATTTTCTCAATTAGTGATCAAGGGGAGAGGGCCCCTTGTGAGTGGTACCATCTGTGGGCTGGTAGTCTTGGGCTCTATAAGAAAGCCAACTGAACAAGCCAGGAGAAGCATGCCAGTAAGGAACATCCTTCCATGGCCTCTGCATCAGCTCCTGATCCCTGACCTGCTTCAGTTTCAGTCCTGACTTCCTCTGATGATGAACAGCAGCATGGAAGTGTAAGCTCAATAAACCCTTTCCTCCCTAACTTGCTTCTTGGTCATGATGTTTGTGCAGGAATAGAAACCCTGACTAAGACAAGTTGGTACCAGCATAGTGAGGTATTCCTGTGACAATCTGACCATGTTTGGGGGAGGACTGTGGAAGGACTTTGGAACTTTGGGCTAGAAGATCCATTCGGTGTTAAGAGCTCTGTGGGATGTTGTGTAGGAGCTTGGAAGATAATGTTGAGAACAGTGCAGAAGATGGAGGCCTGGCTTGTGAAATTTCAGAGGGAAGATTAAAGACTCTTATCGGGGCCATTGCTAGTTTGACTGTGAAGATTCTGTGGTTTTAGTTAGCTGGGGCTGAAGGATCAGCTGTGATTAACAAGATACCAGAACTACTAAAGCAAAACCATTGCATTACTTGGACTATTGATGCTGGTTAGCTGGAGTTGGGAAACTGGCAGTGATTGGGAAAAGACCAGCATATTTGAGGTGAGATCTTCTGAGAAGTGTTTTCTGAGAGCACAGAGGCTGCGTTCCAGAGATAGCCAGGGTTGTACCTTATGCTGTGGCTGGACTTGGTAATGTGTAAGAGTCACCCAGGTGGTACTGATTTTGAAGTCATGAAGGAGTCGTGAAAAGCAGCTGAGGCATGGGCACTGTGAGAGACCTCCGAAGGCCATTGGTGAAGGTACAGCCTCAGTTGCAATTGATGGCCCAGGACTGAAGGGGTCATGCAAAGGAGGTGAAGCTTGGTACCATGAAAAGAGCCTATGAGAGGCTGTTGGTAAAGCCTAGTTGCAGGGGAAGACAGCAGTGTTTTGGAGATGCCAGTACCATGAGATGACCACCAAAAAACAGCAGCAGCAGTGGAGTACAGGCATCTGGAGCCTAGAAGACAAGGTGTGTGCTACAAAGGGCAGAGCTGAAGAAGTGACTCAAGCCCTTGGAGGAATCCAGAAGATCGTGATTCAATCCCAGACACTGGATGATTGGAGTTCCATTTTGTTTTTGATTGTGACTGTGGCCTGATATATTTTCCCTCCTGAAGGAAGAAGGTATTTTAGTGGAGCCCACAGTTAAGAGACTTTTGATGGTAAAAAGACTTTGAATTTTAAGAGATTGGATATCTTTAAAGGGATTGGAATTTTAATAGTAAGAATTTGTAAAGACTGTGGGGCTTTTAACGTTATTTAGATTCTGGGGATAAATAAGAAAGTAAGGGTTGAGGCTTAATAGTGATGTGTTTGTGTGTCAAGTTGACAAGAGGTCAATTGTACTGGCTGGTTTTGTGTCAACTTGACACAAGCTGGAGTTACCACAGAGAAAGGAGTTTCAGTTGAGAAAATGCCTCCATGAGATCCAGCAGTAAGACATTTTCTCAATTAGTGATCAAGAGGGGAAGGCCCCTTGTGAGTGGTATCATCTGTGGGCTGGTAGTCTTGGGCTCTATAAGAAAGCCAGCTGAGCAAGCCAGGAGAAGCAAGCAAGCCAGTAAGGAACATCCTTCCATGACCTCTGCATCAGCTCCTGATCCCTGACCTACTTGAGTTCCAGTCCTGACTTCCTCTGGTAATGAACAGCAACGTGGAAGTGTAAGCTCAAGAAACCCTTTCCTCCCCAGCTTGCTTCTTGGTCATGATGTTTGTGCAGGAATAGAAACCCTGACTATGACACCCAGAAATGTCCACTTGAGTCTCAGCATCCTTCTTTGTCAGAGCCTTTGATCGCTCTTCAGGCTCAGGTTTAGGGGTCACTCTGGGAAGACCTTTAGAAGCACCTCTCTCTGCTCTTCTCTACAGACATTGTATACCACAAAAAGTATCATGATTGTGTTTCTGGTAGATGTTATGGTTTGGGTGTGGGCTTTCTCACTACATGCTCATGCATGTGTGTGAGCATGTGGGCTCCTTCTAGAGGTGCTGTTTGCAAAGGTTATGGAAACATTAGGAGGTGGAGCCATATTGGAGGAAGTATGTGACTGGAGTAAGGCTTTGAGGTGTTATAGCCTAACCCTCCTCTCTCTCTCTCTCTCTCTCTCTCTCTCTCTCTCTCTCTCCCTCCCTCCCTCCCTCCCTCCCTCCCTCTCCCTTCCCCTCTTCCTCTCTCCTCCCTCCCTCTCCCTTCCTCTCTCCCTTCCTCCACCTCCCTCCCTCTGTCTCTCTCCATCCCCTTCTCCATCTTTCCTCTCTCCCTCCTCTCTTTCTCCCTCTCTCCTCCCCCACCTCTCCCTTCATCCTTCCCTCCTTCCCTCCTTCCCTCCCCCTTCCTCCCTCCATCTCTCTTCCTCCCTTCATCCCCTTCCTCATCTCTCCCTTTCTCTCTTTCTCTCTCTCTCTCTCTCTCTCTCTCTCTCTCTCTCTCTCTCTCTCCCCTCCTTCCTTCCTTTGTGCATACAACATGTGAGAACTCCTGCTTCCATTGCCATGCCTCTCCACCCATGATAACCCGTGATAGATGATATCCTATCTGGGACTGTAAGCCAAAATGAATCCCTTTCTTCTTTAACATGTTTTTTATTGGGATATTTTACCACAGCAACCATAAAGTAACTAATAAAATAGGTGTGTGCCATCATGCTAGACCAAGACCTCCCTAAAACATGTACACACACAGAGGGGGGGGGAGGGAGTGTATCTTATCAGCTAGACTACTCTAGACAAGCTACAATGTAATTTCTCCTTTACTTGGCACTATGGTGCAGTCATCTTTTCTCAGACCTGCATGATTCTTGACAGTAAGCTCCTCAGCAGCTGCGTGTAACACTCTGTGTGCTGTAGCACATGCTATTGAGCAAGCTCCTGTCTCTTTCCTCACAGAAGCATCATTGAAAGGACTATTCTACCACATACATGTTTTGGAAAATTTGTCCAATTAACTCCCCCATACTCTCCTGGAAGGAAAATTGTTGAGGTCAAAGTCTTGATACAATATTTTCAAACTGCATTCCAAAAACCTAATGCTGTGTGCTCACACACACACCCACAGATCTGTCTGGGGGTATCTACTTCACTGCAGACTTTCTAGGCATTGTCAATCAAGTTTGTTCTTGCCAATGATGGGGAAAACTTGACATCTCATTCTTATTAAATTTGACAATTTAATAGTCCAAGAAAGTCTCCATCTAAGAAGATGGCATAACTACACATCCTCCTGGGGCTATGAGAACTCCAAGAGCCCATGCCAGACAGAGAAGAGCTCCCTGAGACTTTTACGTAAGAACTGACACAGGTCAAGAGCTGCCTCCCCAAGGAAGAGATTGGCAGTCACCTAGAGCCTAGTTCACTTAATACCCTTAGGGGGATTCTAGATGACCACATTTCCTGCTATCCAATAGTTGTCTCAAGCCATAGATGTGAGCAGGATATTGAAACAATTCTGAATATTAACAGGAACAATACTTAGTCCAGGGAAGTATGTATAAGATACATGCTTCTAAAACACAGACATGGGTCCATCGATATATGGTATGACTTACAGACTATACATCCCAGGACAATTTCAGAACCTAGAAGCTAGACAGAGGCACTGGCCATGAGGCTGAAGCAGACTCCTTGGATACCAATAGTCCCGTGTTTCTGAGCACTGGAAACTCTGGATATAAGAGCAACTGGTGAAGTGTGGGCTCTACTAACAGGGGACAAGGACTGCTGACAGCCTTCCAGGCTGAGCCATCACTGCTTAAAGGACTAGGCAGCTCTGGGTCTACTGAGCAAGAACTCACCTTCTTTCTGAAAACATATATACCATTTCTTTCTACATAAGTCGTTTTCTGGTGTTGGGGTGGGAGTGTTCATTTGTGCTTAAAGGAATGATTTCAGCTGATGCTTTTCCTACATCTGCTGGCACCACATCTTTGTCCTATGCTCCCCATTATCAACAACCCAAGAAACTTTGGTGATTTCCAAAGGTGATGCCTAACTTGCAGCGAAATACTATTTGCTCCCCGAGGGGTCAAGACCGTGCCAAGCTGATGTTTGAGGCTGTGTCCAGCTGGTGACTCACTCTAAAACCACATCCATGAATCAAATCGAATGAAACCAGAGCCGCCCCTATAAGAGGCAGTGTGGTTTGACGAATGAGAAACAGCAGACCAGGGGTTAGAGAAATAAAGGCACAAGCAGTAAAGGCAACTGTTGGTGGATAGCAGCAGATTAAGAACTTTGCCATCTACACAGCTAGAATGTCCAAGGCGCCTCATTAAGTGTCCTACAGAATGTTGGTTTACTGTTCTATGTCTTATAACTTTAGCAAACTACCAGAGGCTGGGTAACTTTGTAAAGAAAAGATGTTTGTTTAGCTCACAGCACTGAAATCGCAAGGGTTTGCATCTATGGCCTGATGTTGACAGAAACCATGTACTAAGGAGCAAGGGTGTGTGTGTGTGTGTGTGTGTGTGTGTGTGAGAGAGAGAGAGAGAGAGAGAGAGAGAGAGAGAGAGAGAGAGAGAGTCAAAGTGAGAAACGGACAGACAGATGCAGAGACAACAGACAGACACATATACAGAGACAGACAGACAGAGAAAGACAGTCAGAGACAGACAGACCACAAACACACACACACACACAGAGAGAGAGAGAGAGAGAGAGAGAGAGAGAGAGAGAGAGATTTCTAGCCTCTACCCCTCTGCCTTGTGTTCTAATGGCACCAGTGTTCAGTCAAGGGTGTGCCCTGATGAGCTTATTTAATCCTGGTCACCTTTCCTAGTCCCAGCTGTAAGCACCACTGGCACATTCATTTTTCACCTTTTTGGTTCTTCACCATGACATTAAATTTCTACACATGAACCATTGGGCATATACTCCACTGGAATTCAAACCACAGTGGTGAGCATGCTGTCATTTCCTACCCAGTCTATGGGAGGACATGGTGGAAGTCTCCTGTGGTTACAGCTCTACCTGTACTGCTATCAGCTTCCCTCTTTCCACAGATTCTCATGCCACTAAAAGGCTACTGGGGGACAGTGTCCTCACCTATGGCATGAAAGAACAGGAAGAGCCCTACCCAGAAGAGTCCCTCCTTCAACCTTTGTCTGCAGAACATGTGGACAGAGGCATCACAATGCTGGCAAACATCAGAATCCCAAAATCTTGGCTGCCGAAGGGCAACTGACCTTGCTGTAGAGCAAGGCCCTGGACTGTGAAATGAAACACATAGTTGCCTTCTGCCCCAGAGCATACTCCTACTTGGGGACATGACCCACGGGAACCACTCCGGGGCTTCACATGCTGCTCTTCCCTCCAGGTACCCCTTTTATAATATGTCTAAGTGGCTATTCAATTCAGCCAACTCATTTTAAAATTTATTCTTAAAAAAATAAATAAATAAAGTCTTTCTTTGAGACGGATTCTTGCTATGTAGTCTGGGCTTGAGTTAAACTTGTGACAATCTCTCTGCCTCGCCTCCTGAGTGCTAGGGTTGTTAGTGTCCATCAACACACCCCTGACCCAGACTTTCTTTCAGGCTAATAGGTTCAAGGACCACACATCCACAGCCCTGAGTCTTTTCACTGTCCTGGCTCACCGCTCTCAATGTACAAGAAGGATAGATGGGGAAGACCATGAGCCTTCAGCTCAGCCTCCTCGGTTTGAGTTCTGGCTCTGCTACCAAGGTGCTGTGAGGGTGACTTCTGAGGTCAGTTCCATCATCCTCAAAGTGCAGAAAATATGCATCCTGCCACTAAAAGTGAGAGAGAAGTCACTTGGTTTCTTTGGGGCAGATAATAAAGTCCCAAGACCCTTACCTAAAATGATGTAGCATTTATAAATAATACACCCCCTCCAGATAACTAGCTAATCACCACAAATGCTATGTAAGCTTTATAACACTGTGTTGTTTAGAGGATGACATGGGGGGGAAGTGTCTGTGCATGCTTGATACAGATGCAATGTTTTGACAGGAAAAGAGATAGTTTATTCAGGGAAGACACTGAGCAACCTGGAAGCATGCTGTGCTTCCCCCATGGAGTGGCTCCAAGATGCAAGGGTTTGAAAAATATTTTTCGCCTGTCTCTGGTTGAATCTGTAGATACCCCAGCAACAGATATCGAGGGATGACTGTGCTTGTAGCCTTGTGAAAATTAATTGAGTTGGAGCCGTATGCACCGTCACTAGTGATTGCTTTCGGCACCACCCCTCACCTGGCCAGGTGCTGTGAGTCACTAGGTTAAGCGGGAGAAAACAGCAGGCAGTTGGGAGAGCTCCATTGTTAACGTTTCTGACAAGGGCTTTCTTCATCCACATGTGGTAATAACTATGTTCGCTATCGATGGTTGACTTATTCGGATGAAAATCACATTCACTTTTGCACACTAGGATGCTGAGACTTGCTGAGTGCCTACTATGTGCCTGGCCCTGCATAATCCTATCAGATTGCCATAACAACCAGTTGCTATGCAGAAACCAGAGCTTAGAGATCACTCCCTGGACCAAAGTCACTTAGCTCATGAGCTGAAAACCTCAGCTCTCGACCCAGCTGACTTCACACTTTTATTTCAGGTAATCACTCGAGAATAAAGGTCCTAGATAAATGTCCTTGGACATTTAGGACCTGTAGCTGTCTATTCTTCATTCCTAAGCTTCCGACCTGCTTTGTAAGCAGTCCTGGTCCTGCCCTTTCACAGAGCACTGAGCCATTTCCCTGCTCACTTCCGGGCTCAAGGAAACAGGACTTAGTCCAGCATCAGTTCATCTTGCTTCCAGGATTAGCTCTTCCTCCCACGAGCTTCAGCCACCGCCACAAGAACAGGATGCAGTGCTTCTCCTTTAGCGAGGGTCCGCAATAATACCTAGTTGGTTGGTGGAGCTACACCGAGCCCAGCAGAGCCCCCAGAGAGCCAAGGACAGTGACAATGGCCCAGTAACCCTCACATCAGATGAGCAGAGAGGAAATGCTGCTTTAAGGCGTGAGATTCGACAGCGGCCGGTAGAAGATGTTGCCACAGGAAACGCTGGCTAATGCAGACGTAGTCTCGAGGGTGGGGGACGGTCTAGGAAACCCCTACTGTGATGGACTGTACACGGGAGCGTGACTCAAGCCCACCGCTTTAGAAAACAATAACACATTTGGTTGTAAAGTAGAGCTGAGACTTTTTTGTTCGTAATTAGTGATCTAAATATATTCTCTAAACTGAAGTCAAAATAACGATGGCACAGAGGAGTCTGGGGTGAGAGGGAGGAGAGCAAAGCCACGATATTCTGAGTTTTTCCGTTCCTGGTGGGTGGCTGTACCAGACTCAGAGAGCGAGCCCAGTAGAACGCATCTCCCCAGGGAACAACAGTCTATGGGCTGGTCTCTCTTTTCCTGTGGGTGGGAGAAGCCACCTGTGCACACACAGCTCTTCGGATTTATTTATTGGCTGTCACAGCGTCTCAACCCCTCTTCGTGACAGGTTCAATATGAAAGCACCCCTCTTCTTGCAGGGAGCAAGCCAAGACCCAAAATTCTGGTTGGGACCCCTTTTACTAAGGCAAAGCCCCAGCAAAGGAAGCATGGGGCTTACAGGATAGCGGCTAGCTGCAAGGGAAGGATCAACTCAGCTTCACAGAAGCCTCTGTGTGTACCAGAAGAGGGGTGACTCTTTGTGAGCAGTATTGTGCAGAAAAAGTATAGTACAGTCATTGCTGGGTGGCAGGGATAGTGCCAGTGAAGGTGACTATGCCCAGTTCTGTGCCCAGGCCTGTCCCTGAGCTCTGGATAATATTCCCTGTCACTACAGTCCATGCTTCCAGTGACACATGGCCCAGGCCTTTGCACCAGGCTCCTGAGGTCTCTGTGAGGCAGAGAGAGGAAGGGAATGCTGGGGCCACTTCATTAGACTTCTCCTATTGGTCTTTGGCCAGCTGAGATCTGGGAAAAGGCTGCAACTGGCTGAGGGGTTTCCATGGCAACTGTAGGCAGCACAGCTCTGGAGGCAAGGTGGGGAGGGGCGGTTGGGGAAATGGAGAGGCCATGAAGGAGAGGGAATACTAGTGATAGGGGAGATGGGAGGAGGGAAGGGGGGCAGGAAGAGAGAGGGAAGAGAAAGAATTAACAAAAGAGGCAAAGTCCGAAGAAGGGAGGAGCAGAAGAGGAGACAAGGAGGTCAGGAAGTTGAAGAATGAAGGATGATGAGAAAAGGCATGAGGCAGGCCTGAAGAGAGGAAGAAAGGAACAGGAGAGGAAGGAAAGATCGAGAAGAAGAAATGGGGAATAAGAAAAATATTGCTTGTAACCCCAACCTCCAGAAACATGGGTGCCTGTATCCTTGAACACTGTGACTTGCCCACATTCAATGGCTGACCAGCATGTGGAACACGCAGGAATAGCTTCAGAAGGCCAGTGTGCCAGTCAGCCATTCTCTGCTGGCCACTGTGCGTGGGACAGCAGGGAGTTTCCCAAACAAGTTTTGGCATCTGACAAATTCTGGCTCCAAGGGCTTGAGCAATCTGCTTCTTGGAGCACTGAGGACTGAATCTAGAGCCTTGCATTTGCTAGGTAAGCACTCCAGCACTGAGCTACACCCACAGCCCTCCATGTACTTTGCATTTTGACACAGGGTCTAACCTTATATTCACTTAATAGTTCAGACTAGCCCAGAGCTTTCAATCCTCCTGCCTCAGTCACCTCAATCAACTAGGTGTGTGTGTGTGTGTGTGTGTGTGTGTGTGTGTGTGTGTGTGTAAATAGGCCAGGGAACAACCTCAAATGTCATTTGTCTTGAGTGAGCACCTTGTTTTTCAAGACAGGAGTCTCTCAATGGTTTGGAGCTTGCCAAATAGTCTAGACCTGCTAAGCATTGAGCCCCAGGGATCCACCTGTCTCTGCCTCCCCAGGGCCAGGATTACTGGTGCAGACTCTTGGCTTTGTTATTTGGATTCTGAGGCTGGATCTCCTACCACAGAGCAAGCACTTTACTGAATGGCTAGTCATCCTCATATATTCAGAGAAATTTCTTTGCCGTCCAAATTTCAGTTTTCTGGTCTTGAGAAACAAAGCAACAAACATAATGGTTGTTTCATGTAATTGTGAAAATAAATAAGATAATATGGTTCCAGTTTGAGAAGATGCTAGTGGGTCTTTCTGGGTTTGGAATCTGCTTGGTCTGCACAGTGAGTTCCAGCACAGCCAGAGCTACCTAGAGACCCTGTCACAAACAAACAAACAACAACAAAAACAAAACAAAATGGAGAGCCTCAGGTTAGGACACGGTTATCAACTTATAAATGAATATTATGTTTTATGTGTTACCATTAGCCCTGTCAAAATTATTGTGAGACTCTATTTCCTCACGTATAAAATGAGATAATCCCCTGCCTCAGACAGCTTTTGAGATGTATTATTGCACATGCTTACTGTTAGCCAGCAATGTGATGTTTTTAATAATAATACTTTATGAGGTGCCTGGTACTTTTTCAAAACACATTCTATGATGTCCCTTCATTTAACTCCAGGATAGTCATCAGTAATGGGCATTGGAATCCCTTTCCTCACTGACCCTACGTGCAGTTCTAATCTCAGAACCCACGACCCCATCAAATTCCAGATTGTTCCAGAAACAACCCTTCCACGTAGGCATCACCCCCATTTTGTAGTTGAGAAGTCACATACTTTGAGGGGTAAAGGAATTTGCCTTAGAGCTCAGACTTGAAGGGACAGGTACAGGTGACCAGTACAGGTGACAAGCAACTCGAAACAGCTCGTTCCACCTGCGATTTCACCTCCAAGCCACAATTCTTTTTTCCCTCTTAAATCTAAATTAATTTGTACTTTCACAGATGCATAAAGACATTAAAAGTGCATCTTAATAGAGTGTTATGCCCACCACTTGGCATCTGTGCTGTGGTCAGCCCAGAGAAGCAAGAAGCTGTCCCGGGTCGTTGGGGAGCCTCACTCACATGTGACAATGCCCTGCATGTACACAGGCCACTGAGGTGCTGGGTGGGCTTCCTGAAGTTGGTGTGGAGCCCAGAACTGTGTGAACACACCAGAAAAACATCATAGATTGAGTGAGTGACCGGTCACTTCTGGACATGGAGCTAAAACTATATCCACAGGGGTAGAAGTAGCTGAGTTAGGTGGTTTCTCTTCTGTTTTTCATGGGAAGGCAAACTGTAGATACTGCAACAACATCCTCTGCTCTGTGTGTGTGTGTGGTGTATGGTGTGGCGCATGTGTCATGGTATGTATGTATGGTATGTGGCATGCTGTGGTGTGTGTGTATATGTGTCTGTGTGTGTGTGTGTGTCATGGTATGTGTATATGGTGTGTGACATGCTGTGGTGTGTGTGTGTGTGTGTGTGTGTATGTGTGTGTGTGTGGCATAGTATGTGTGTATGGTATGCTGCATAGTGGTGTGTATATGTGTCTGTGTGTGTGTGTGTCTGTGTGTGTCATGGTATGTGTGTATGGTGTGTGACATGCTGTGGTGTGTGTGTGTGTATGTGTCTATGTGTGTGTGTGTGTCTGTGTGTGTGTGTGTGTGTATGGTGTGTGACATGCTGTGGTGTGGTATGTGTGAGTGTGGTACATTGTATGAGGTTGTGCTGTGGTGTGTGTGTGTGTGTCTGTCTGTCTGTCTGTCTTGGGGGAGATTTGAGGGAAAGAGTAAAGACAAGCATGGAGAAGAGAAATAGGATGGAGAACAGAAGTTAAAGGAAACATGAGCCTCAGAGAGAAGATGCTGAAAGGCAGGGGAAGGAAAAAAAAAAAACCCCAAAACAATGCCCAGGGACAAGAGAGAGAGAAAGAAAGAAAAAAAAAGAAAACCAGGGAGACGCTGAGAAGGAGTGGCAGGCAGATAAGCAGCCTGTAACAGAAGAGCTTCTAAGAGAGATGGGCAGGGAAGCAGAGACACGCAGAGGCAGGAAGACAGACAGCAAAGAGAGCAAACAGCAAGACAAAGTCGAGATAAAAATACAGGCTTGGTGCGTGCAAAGCCAGGACTAAAATCACCCACTCTGATGCTCCCCTTCTGAGGGAGGGCTGAATCGGTCTCTACAAAGGCTGTACTCCGTCAAAGGCTGGTTGTAATAAGGGAGTTTTAAATCAGAGCTACAATTTGGCAGTGCACAAGTTCTACATATCTTCTCATTGGAAAAAATGTAAGGAGACTTTAATTTTATACCCAGGGAATTAAATTTTATACCCAGGGAATTAACATCACCCTTTCCCAGCTTTCAAAGAAATGGGTGTTCCGGCGAAACAAATGGCTCCTGGTGACACTGGTATGTTTATTCCACAGGGCCTGGTTCTGCTATGGCCTTATTCGGGTTGCATTTTCAGTTGCTCAAAAGGCCTATTCTGTACCTCCTGAGGTCAAGGTCAGGATTGGGTTGAGCCCAGAAGCTCTAGCTAAATAGAAAGTCTTAGTTGGGCAATATGCTATTCAGTCATATCCCATGCAAACTTGGATCAATGCCCTTCTCCAGATAGTCCCGCCAAGGCAGTCTTGCGTTGTCCTGTAAATGTCCCCACATTGGGCTGAAAGGTAGACTTCCCAAGTGTATATGGAGGGCTGGGACCCAAGGCAAACCTGACCTCTTGTGTGCATTCCTTTGCTCAGTGTTAAGAACAGGTATGTTCTGGGGTCTCTTAATAAGCTCTTAACTTTCCAGTCATGCTGGGGAGAATGCAGCTGTGAGAGATGGAAGGTGTGGGGCCAACAGATACAACTTGTGCTGGTTGGTGTGTGTGTGTGTGGTTGTTTACTTTCAACTTGACACAACCTAGAGTCACACAGGAAGAAGGAATATCACCTGAGGCACTGCTTCCATCAGATTGGCTTGTAGGTAAGTCTAATGAAGCATTTTTTAAATTGATGGCTGATGTAGGAGGGCTCAGTCTACAGTGGGCAGTGCCACCTTTGGGCATTGGATTGTATAAGAAAGCAAGCTGAGCAAGGTGTAGAAAGCAAGCCAGTAAGTAGCAGACCTCCATGACCTATATAGTACCTGGTGCCTTCCCTTTGTGATAGACTGTAACCTATAAGATTAAGTTAATCCTTTTCTCCCCAGGTTGCTTTTGGTGGTGGTGTTCATTACAGCAACAGAAAAAAATAAGAACATAACTTTGATAAGAGTCACCTGTGGTGCCCCACACACCCTGAGGCTCCTCTGCACTGGCTTCCTGCATCTTTCTGCCCAGGGGTGTTCTTAGGACAAAGGAGAGTGAGTGAATGCCTGTGAGGTGGGTCTCCCAACAGCAAGGCGTGGACCACTAAACAACCCTGCAAGACCACCTCTCTTTCTGGAAAGTTCCAAAGAAGTTTCTACAGTTTCCCAGAGTCCCAAGCAGAATGGGGCCCTACTTACCCCAGTCAGTGGCAACTGTCTCACCTTTTATTGCTACCTCAACTGGCTCACCTCTCACCTTCTCCTTCCTCCTTGGAATCCACAACTAAATAAATGTTTGTAGCTAAGTCCTCCTTTCAAGAGCCGCCTAGGGATGAATCCTCACATTTGCTGGTTTAGCTGGGTAACTGCCCTGTAGGGGGGTGCTTTCTTCATCAGAATAAGAACCCTTCATTAAACAGTTGATCTGCACCAAAGAGTGGTTTCTGGGACCATACCTGTGCTGCTCATAACGGAAGGAGTCTATTTTCTAGCTGCAAAGAAAAATGCTAAACCAATAATCCTTCAAATAAACATAAAGCGGTTACTTCAGCAACTTCTACAGAGGAAAAAGTACGTAGGATTCTGTGAATATAAAATAAATCTGTTTGCCCTGACTAAGTGGGCCAGGAGCACCTTCTCCACGTAAGTGACACTTCGGCTGAGTGGGAATAGACTTTAACTAGAGAACATGGGAACAAACAAACAAAAAACTTCAAACAATGAGAACACCGTGAGTCGCAGTGGAATTGAGACAAGCCAAAGCAGTGTCACACCCGGGCTAAATCATTGGAAGATGTTTGATTTCAGCTCTGCCTGGCTCCCATGTCCAAGCTCGTTGAGTTATACTCAACATCTGGAGTGCAGATGAGTGTATAGGAATAGGAGGAGACTTCTTAATCTCATTATTTGTAGTAAAAAGAGATGAACCACAAGGTTCTTTAAATAGAAAACTCCCGCAAGGTATTTTAAAACTAGTTCAATTACATAAGAGGGAGCTACGGTTGCCTGCAAATGTGTCTGTTGGGTGTAAAGGGAGAGTAGCTGAAAGTCTACCAAGTGGTGGCTCTGAGGTTACCAGGGGCTTGAGCATCTTCCTGAGCCTGTTGTGTGCATCTAGCAGCTATCTTTGCAAGGTTGCTGAAGAGGAGTATGGGGCTTCCTAAAGTGGTAGAGAGACAGAGAGGAGTTGACCTCTGGTAGCCTGAGTCATAAGGCCTTCCTTTCAGGGCAGAGACCCAAAGAATATACTATCGAGGGAAAACAACATACTAGAGTGGGAGAAAAGAAGGGTAAGTTTTATTCCTGTTTAGTCTATAGCCTAAACTCACATAGTAACAAGGAAAAACAAAACTATAGAACCATCAAAGAACAGTGCATATCAGAAATCCCTGATGAACTTCATTCCCAAGGGTAACAGGCCAGTAGAAGGCAATGGCATCTTTCATTCATGAAGACGAGGACCCTGTCTTGATAAAAGAGAAAAGAGTATCAGGTCTGTCATATACAGAGATTATTTCAAGGACCGGGAGGCCAGGGAAGCTTCAAAGGACAGTGTGACAAGGTAGGAAACACTAGAATCGAGTCCCAAATACGCAGTAAGTCACATGACTCATTCAGGAGTTTCTTGAACTCTGAGACCCTGTTGGAATTTAATTTAAATGTGATCAAGTCTAGCTGAGGTTACAGCCCAGCCGTGCTCCAGGATCAAATGGTAAAATAGAGACATCAGGCCTTTGTGAGGCCACAGATTCAAACAAATAAAGGCAATCAGACACACTCTTGTTCCTCTTGGAGAGCAAGGTGAATGTAATTTAATTACAACATCTTCCCAGCCCACCTCAATTCAAGACTTGAAATCTGAATTTCATTTGACTAAGACAATGATCTGTGCTCTCAGAAAAAAAAGATAAATAAATAAATAAACAGAACATCAAAAATTAGACTTCAGTGTCCACTGATTTTAAAATGCAATCTCTAGCACCAAGAAAATGTTATAAGACACAGGATAAAGCAGGTAACTGTGGACCATAATCAAAAGAAAAACTATCAATAGAAAGCAGACTGCTCTTTGAAAGGAGCCAGGTTTGGTCCCCAGCTTCCATGTTGGGCAGCTCACAACTGCCTGTAATTCTAATTGCAGGCGATACACTGCCATCTTCTGGCCTATGAGGTACTGCACACACACTCATAGAAACACTCAGGCACACACACACACACACACACACACACACATATGTAAAAGAAAGAAAGGAAGGAAGGAAGAAAGAAATAAAAGAAAGAGAAAGGAAGGAAGACTGTTAATTAAAATCCTAAAAATATAACAATGAAAAGGAAACTGGAGACCTGAAACTTTACACATTTAAAATTAAAATGTTAATTTTATGGGTTAACCAATGGTGGCCACAATGGAGCAAAGAAGAAAAAACTAAGAAAGCTAAACTCAAGTCACTAAGAATTAATCAAACTACAATGCAGAGAGAAGAGGGCAGAGCAGAAGATAATTACTTATGGAATGATACAAAATGATGTTACCTACTTGCCAGAGTAGTCCCAGGAGGAGACAAGAAAGACAAAAGGGTTTTAGCTATTAAAAGACATTTGGCTAATTATTTTCAAAATTAATTTTTTTTTAAATCTATTCAGAAATAGATGAATCTCAGATGATCTTTAGAAGGATGAATACAACAAAAAGCTGTGACTAAGCTATATGTAAGTACATCACAGCATTGTATGACCACTTCCTGTGGAGGACACATGAACAAATATTTAGTCACACCAGATAGGGAAGCTAGGACAGACCACAGTACAGACACCGTCAACTTGGTGAGCCAGTGAGTTTTATTGTGTTGACTTACAGGAGTATGAATGAGGGTTATTTGGTGAAGCAGAAATGACTCAAAGACAGCTGCATCACCAAAACCCACCCTAGCATGGGTGACAGCTTATAAAGCCAGAAACCTGGAGTGTACTGCTCAGCCTTCAGGCAGCTCAGCAGCTTAGAGAATGCCCTTTCTCAGTCACTGTTGTGGGCTTCTTCTGGGTAGCTGGGTTCCTCTGACAATCATCTCTCAGGGCTGTCTTTACTATTTATATAGTGTTGGAGAGTGAGGAGCCAATGTATCTGGTCACTTTTGGACTTCCTGAAGCTATTTTAAGTTATTTACATCCTATCTTAAGGAGCTCTCCTGAAGCATTTCACCTTCTTTAGAACATCCTGTTATTTAATTTCCCTGTCAATACCTGCCTTAGGAAGAAATGGAGAATAGAAGAAAGAGGATGGGGAGGGAAGGAAGAGAAGAAGAGAAAAGAAAATAGAACAAAAGAAGGAAAGAGGAAAAAGAAAGAAAAAAGGAAGAGAAGAAGAAAGGAAGGAAAAAAGAGAAGAAAGGAAGGAAAGAGAAGAAAGGAAGGAAAGATGGAAGAACTGACTCGTAAGTGCTAAGTAGGAAAAAATGAATTAAAACTATATCTAAAGATAATTTTTCTAAAGTAAAAGTGAAATAATTTTTACATAAATCGTACCTGAGAAATTTCATCGCCTATGTTGAAAGAAAGGTTAAAGAAAATTCTTCATTGTGAAGAAAAAATTATACCAGCTAAAAATTCAAAAGGAGGAGTTGAGAACTCCATAGATAAACTGATACCCATATAAGCAGTGAGGACCAGAGTTCATATTCCCAGAATGTAATCACATAAAGGCAGGCATGGAGGAGTGATCTATAATCCCAGTGCTTCTATAGCAAGAGGAGAAACCACAAAAGTTTATAGGCTGCTCTGGCCTGTGCAGCAGTGAACACAAGACCTTGTCTTGCTGGAAGCCTCCTGGCTTGGAGAGGATTGAGATGAGACACAGAGTAGGACTCTGGTGTGGCTTTAAAGACTGATGGTCTCTGAATGTTCTAGCTCATGAACTATACTGCAATGCTGATGATAGCTTCTAAAGGCCCTAAAAACTTTTCTGCTCTTTCTGAAGGTTTAAAGCCCCTGACTTAGGCGATTGACACCTGTACAAGTCTAACAGTGGGGGATTAAGTACTGTCGCCTTTTTTCTATCTCAGCAGGAATTGCTCAGCTCTAACTTTCAGCCAGCTAGTAGAAGTTGCTGGAAGAAAAAAGGACCAAGATACAATTCACAGACCACATGTAGCTCAAGAAGAAGGAAAAGCTAAGTGTAGGTGCCTTGGTCCTTCTTAGAAGAGGGAACAAAATACTCATGGGAGCAAATACAGAGACAAAGTGTAGAGCAGAGACTGAAGGAAAGGCCGTCCAGAGACTGCCCCACCTGGGGATCCATCCCATATACAATCACCAAACACAGGCACTATTGTGGATGCCAAGAAGTGCATGTTGATAGGAGCCTGATATAGCTGTCTCCTGAGAGGCTCTGCCAGAGCCCTACATATACAGACACAGATGTTCACAGCCAACTGTGATTGGATTGATCACAGGGTCCTCAATGGAGGAGTTAGAGAAAGGACTGAACGAGCTGAAGGGGTTTGCAACCCCATAGGAAGAACAACATTATCAACCAACCAGAGCTCCCAGGGACTAAACACCAACCAAAGAGTGCACATGGAGGGACCCATGGCTCCCGCTGCATATGTAGCAGAGGATGGCCTTGCAGGCATCAATGGGAAAAGAGGCCCTTGGTCCTGTGAAGGCTCGATGCCCCAGTGTAGGGGAATGTGAGGGTGGGGAGGTGGGAGTGGGTGGGTGGGGGCACACCCCCATAGAAGCAGGGATAGGGGAGATGGGATAGGTAGGTTCTGGGGGAAAAGGAATAACATTTGAAATGTAAATAAAGAAAATAACCAATTAAAAAATCAGAGAGAGAGAGAGAGAGAGAGAGAGAGAGAGAGAGAGAGAGCGCACAAGCTGAGCAAGCCAGGGGAAGCAAACCAGTAAGTAACATCTCTCCATGGCCTCTTCATCAGCTTCTGCTTTCTGACCTGCTTGAGTTCCAGTCCTGACTTCCTTTGGTGATGAACAGCAATGTGGAAATGTAAGCTGAATAAACCCTTTCCTCCCACTTTCCCCAAAAAGTGATTATGACATTTATTACTAAGTTATAAAAAGTTTCCTATGAAAGCTCTCTAAGAAATTAATGAAAACGGGGGATGAGGGAAAATTCTTCTTCTCTTTATCTAAGAAGTGTTCTGTCCAAAAAAAAAAAAAAAAAGTTCTCCTCAGCTCAGTTCTGACTCTTCTTTTTGTTCTCAGCACTTATACATCTTTCAGAATACATGATCACAGGTAGAAAGTTCATTACAAGTTTACACATAAAATCAAATCATAAATTGAATAAGAAATTTACAACAGTGAATGTTTACATGCATATCCATTGGGAGTAATTATCTGGCTAAACATCACCTGTCACAGCTCCACAGGTTCACTAAGTTATTAGTGAAGTTTTGTATAGTTAAACCCAGTCAATATTTTATCTTCTGTCCTAGCACCTATAATAAATCGATAGATCCCTTTTTATGACCTTTGGATAATAGTTTTACAACCTCTCGGAGTGTGCTCCGAGTAGTAGAAAGTCTGATTACTATCTAGAAGCAATTAACTGGTGACACATGGAGATCTCATTGCAGTTTTGACTATCAGAAAAGGTTCCAATAGTAGTCCCACTATAAAAGAGCTTAATGAGTACTGATATAATTTTGGGAATTCTTATAGGATCATCATTAAGAATTAAGAAATCATTCATTTGTCTATATAGCATCACTACAAGAGTATATCTTCGTAGATCTGCTCAAAAGGGGTGGGCTAATACCTAGTGATTGTTATATATATTTAATAATTACAGGAAATGCATATTAATAGCAGGAATATTTCCTAAAATGATTTTCTCCTGGGCCTGGTCTGTAAGAGCAAATCTGTTGTGGATTATTAAAATCTGACGCAGACCATCTCAGGAAGATCACCTTCTAGCTATTAGCTTGTCCTGTGATGGCTCCTGACCTTGTTTCAAACCAGGTAGAACCTGAAGTTATCCTTTTACCTCCATACAGATGCCAAGGCCTGAACATGCTTGGACTCACATGTGCAGACATTTGTGTGTACACAAATGTAGTTCAGTGGCAGGACACTGGGTGGATCTGCAAGGCCCTGGAGCGCACTCACTTCATACATGCAAATACAATTTTTTAAAGGAATTTTGAATGAAGACTAAGTGTAAAATACACAGGTAAATAAAATTTATTTTTTTATTTACTGAATGTTAAGACACTTCATAAAGGATTTCTGTCCCCCAGAGA
This sequence comes from Rhynchomys soricoides, assembly GCA_019843965.1. Classification (NCBI taxonomy): domain Eukaryota; kingdom Metazoa; phylum Chordata; class Mammalia; order Rodentia; family Muridae; genus Rhynchomys; species Rhynchomys soricoides. The sequence continues at coordinate 773,342 of JADRCH010000211.1, read as the reverse complement.
TTCTGAGCTACCTGGTAGGATTATTCCCCCCTTTAAAACTCTCCTATGGTTCAGTATCAGCAACAAAATGAAGTTTGAATGTCTCGATTACCATGAAGTCAAGGCTTTTAATTCAATGCCTCACTTTGTATCTGCAGATTCATCTCTGGTCATCACATCTAGATCACACACACACACACACACACACACACACACACATGTCTGACATGATCTTCACCCTAGTTGGACTGAAATGTTTTATTTTTTCCTTACTGGGCACCAAACCCAGAGCCTTGCATACCCATCCAAGTTTTCTGCCACTGAACTGTATCTCTGACCCTAGACCAAAATCTTTGAAATTACTCACACAGTCTAAGTTCCCTCGAGCTACCAAACCTTTGAATTTACTGTCTCCTATGTAGGACACATTTTACATACTTCTAAGCTTTTCTGCAAAACTCTAAAACTCACATTATAGTAGCATTCTGTTATTAGTTTGACTGATTAGGTCTTTAAACAGCATCCTATATTTAGAGAGTTACTGGTCTTCCAAACTCTTTAATATAAGCCATGAGCTAGGACATAGGGATGTGACTTTGGCTTTCCCCTCAGTCACATCTCCACTAGGCTTTAAATATAAAGCTTGTGGTCTGGTGTTAGACTAGAGGACCCATAGTCAATTTCCAATACCACAACTGTCTGTAGTTCAGGTTCCAGAGGATTCAACTCCTTCTTCTGACCTAGACATACGTGTAGGCAAAAACACCCATACAACTAAAGTAAAAATAAAAGTAAATATTTTTTAAAGAGCTTGTGGTTTGCAGAATCTGGCACTATGTGTTATATATATGCAACAATCACAACCATTTTTCAAAGACATCAGCTTTGAAAAGAGTATGATAAATGCAGAGTTTGTCATAGGCTGCCACAACTAGGCTTATTAGATGGCTTTGACTGTGCCACTGAACAACCCCTGTGTGTGACTTCTGATTGCATAGTCTCCAGGTCCTCGTGGAGATTTTCTACGTTTTCTGAGATGCTCACTTAAGTCTTTTCTATGTTTATCTTGCCAAGGCTGATTTATATTATTTGCAGTTAAAATCTCTGACTAATAAACTGTCTTCTGTTCTGAAATCTTCCCAAGTCTCCTTCCTTCTACACCAGGTATGGATGCATAAGGACTTTCAACCCATTTGGGGACCCCATGGTGCCCTGAATTGCCATCTCCCCTGCAGATGTTACAGTTTTATGTTTAAATGTGTGTGTGTCCTCAGTTCAATTATTAATGTCTTGAGGTCAAGATCACAGTTTTCTTTTTTTCTATCCCTCCTCCCAGGTCCTGGCTGGCACAGCAAGGATGCTAAGGACCTGTGGACTGATGGGAAGTGCCATGAAAGCAATGGCTCCTTACATGCACAGTAGATAGAACGCAGAAGCACCTTTTCTCAAAATCCATAACAGAAAAAGTTCAGCCTCTTTCTTTGCACAAAATCTTAAGGAGATTTTTGTTGGAAAAAAAAATGACGCTGTCAAGTTCAGACTCTTATAATGGCACAGCATTGGCAAACAGCCATGTGAGTGCCAGGGTCTTCCTACTGTCTGCAGTGGATGGTCTTGTCTTACCCAGCATTTTCGGATGGGCCCAGGAGGCCTTGCGAATCTATATATGCAAGACAGAATTTAAGAGAACTTTGTATAGGGGTTGGGGGGCTGGAGAGATTCCTCAGTGGGTAGGTCACTTGATGCTCTTGCAGAGGACCCTTCATATGGAAGCTCACAACCATCTGTAACTCTAGTCCCACACATGGTACAAAGATATATGAGCAAGCAAAATCCTCACAGACGACAATAAAATAAGTAACTCTAAACAACTGAAAAGAGAATGTTTTATGGAACACCGTGCAGAGATATAACAATAACTGTTTAACAACAAGGTCTTCAAAAGGAAGCAGTCTCACACTTCTGGCACTTGCCAATTTCCATGGTGCCAACACTGCTGCCTTAACTCATTTCAAGACTCCAGTGTCACAGCTTTGTGTGTGGAGTTGTGAAGAAACACAGACAACCGCACCACTAAGTCGGAATCCCACCACACATAGACAGCAGATGCAAATAAAAAACTACATGAGGATCTGGGAATGAAGTCTACAGGAATACATACTTAAAACCATCAGAAAGTCATGAGCTCGGCTTACTAATTATCAATGCTTATAAATACAGCTAATTTACATGTTATAGAATTTAATTTGTTTAAATGGCTATATTTAATAACTAGCTTACAGAACTCCTGAATGTTTACTGGTAGGCTTGGGAGAGCTGGCTGACTCCACCAGCACTAGAGACCTCCTTCTATCCCTACCACAAAGTTTCAATTCATTCCAAGGCATGAAAGCTAAGAAACCACAGGTTTGTAAGTGAGAGTCTTGTCTGGAAGCCTATGGCTAATTTCAGATGACATTAGAATAAAAATTGGGGCTTCTTACTACATGGCAGACAGGGTGATAAGCACATTATAAAAGCCATTTGATTCTCATACACACCTGTGAAATACTCTCTATAACCATTCCCCACTAGAGATTAAAATAATTAATTCATACCCACATATATTCTCATGAGAAGTGATTTGCCCTATGGCCCCCAACCAGGAGTCCTGTAGCTAGGATTCTAGCCTAGGCAGCCTATCTCCAAGCTCAATTTTTCTTTAGAGAGAGAAAGAGTTTACTCTGGTTCATAGTTCTGAAGCTGTGTACTGTGGTGAGGAAGCCAAGGTCATAGGATCCTGAAGCAGCTGGCCATGTTGAATCCACAACCAGGAAGCAGAGAACCATGAATGTATCTGATTGCCCAGGTCCCTTTCTCCACTTACACAGTCTAGGATCCCAACTAGGTAATGATGCCGCCCACGGGTGGCAGCAGATGTCACCACCTCAATTAATGCAGTGCCCAACAGGCATGCTCAGAGGCTTTAAGAGCAAGTAAACAAAAAAAGTTTTATATGTAGAGTAATAACTTCCTGAAGGGGAAACCAGGGGTCTCAAGAATGAATTGTCCCCAAAGTCATAGTATTAATCAGTATATGTAAGCCTTAGGTTTTCTGACTTTGTACCATGCTTATTGCCCATTTGGGTTACTTTTTTTTTATGACAAGGTCTCATGGATCTCAGACTAGTCTTGAACTCTCTATGTAGCCAAGGATAAACCTGAACTTATCCTCCTATCTCCCCTGCCCCAATGCTGGGATTACAGTCTTTTACCACTGTATCCAGTTTACATGGTACTGGGGATTGAATCCAGGACTTTCCACATGCTAAGCAAACACTATACCAACTGAGCTACATCTCCAACCCTGCCTTGTTCACTTGGTCAATGAGGCAAAAGTACCCGCTCACTTCTTGTCTGCTCAACTCCACTCTGCACACATGGGATCTGTCATGGTTTGGATGATGAGCCTATGGTGGTCAGGGAGCAGAATGGAGTAGTTTAAATGAGAAATATTTCCATAGGCTTGGGCATTGATTATCCCCCCTCCCCCATTGGTGGTGGTGTCTAGAGAGGTTTAGGAGAGGTAAGCTTATTGGAGGAAGCATGTGACCTGCCACCTCAGACCCATAGCTTCCCCCTACTTCTGGTTCCTATCTATCCTTCACACTTGCAATTGCAGTTGTCATCTCTTAGTTCTCCACTCCTGCTGCCATACCTGCTGCTTGTGGCCATGTTGAATTGCTATCCCTCTAGAACCATAAGTCAACATATATTCTTCCAAGAGTTGCTTTTGGTCATGATGTTTAAATACAGCAACAGAAAAGCAACCTACAGAAATGCTTTGCATCACTTGTAGAAGACTCATAAGTGCCAGACTTTTTGAATTCATTTACAAATGAGACCTTGACCCAAGCCAACATAACCCCTTGGCAATCAAAGACATTTGCTTTCCAGAGGAAGAACTTGGTGTCCAGGATGGGATTCAGAGATAGAAAATCCCTTCCTTAGTGGAGCTAGACTTTATAAAACACATTTATTATCAGATGTCTTTAATTTATTCACCCATCAAACACTTGAATGAAGAACATCCTGCATGACAATCACTGTGCAAAGTTTCCAGGGCCAAGAAATCTATTAGGCAACATCAAAGCAGTCCTTGCGATTTATAAGCTTTTTGAGGGCTCATGAAAATATTTGAGACCTGAAGATAATTAATATCACCTCCGAAATACAAAGACTGTGAAATTAAACCAACAAACACCCACTTGAAAGTCTATAAAGTCTAACCTTATGTCCACCTGCCAGCTACCTTCCAGCAGCGGCTCTTCACGGTGATGTATAAATTATGCCAGGTGGCAACGGTGCCCGAATAGGTTGGATTTTAAATAAAGCAGTCCTCGAAGGCAAAGAACATCAGAGGCCTATGGAGGTCACGGACAGCCAAGAGGTGCTAGGAAAACAAAGATGGGTGAGAGGCAGCCTCTGCCTTGAGGGTACCCAATCTTAGCATGGTTTGTTTACGTGTCTGGTTTCTTTGTTCTAATTATGAGTCCCCAAAAGACAAAGACTCAGCCTCGCACTTTCTGGCTAAACTTTCATATTCATTGCTCCTTTAGAGTGGATAGGATTAGATTAGTGCTGTGGCCTAGACTCCAAATTCTGAGCAATTCACAAAAACTCGGAGGTCTTTCTCTTTAATATATGCATTCTCTCTCTCTCTCTCTCTCTCTCTCTCTCTCTCTCTCTCTCTCTCTCCCCTCTTCCCCTAAATCCCACAGATGTCTTACCATACAACATAGTAAATGCACAACAACAAATGCTAAATTAAAAAACAAAACAGATCCAAGTAACCTTTAAGTCAAGGAAGGGGAAAATAACAAACCCTTAACTGTCAGCCTGAGCTGCCATGTGCACAACTCCTCCTCCCCTGCCCCACCCTCCCACTTCCCAGGCCTAGTTAAGGGCAGCAGCCACTGCAGAGAGCTCTGCATTTGCAGCCACTCTTTCCTGAACTGCCATCGCTTCCCCTGACTCTGATCTGTGATTCCTTTTGCATATGCTCTCATATGCCAAGCATGTGATGCATGATCGTAAGGTGAGGGTCAATGTCAGACAGACTATAAAACAAGCAGGAGACAGTCACAGAAAAAGGGGCTGAGTTTCTTGAAATGCACTCAGCAGCTGCCTTCAGTGAAATGCTTCTCTCTCCCATACTTATCAGTTCACTCAGATTCCAGGACCAATCTTGTCACTTCAGGCAGCTTTAATGGCTTTCTTTTCTGCCAGCTCAACACTGTGGCTTCTCTACCCCCTGGTCTACCAACAGGCACCCTCCCCAACCCCCCCAGGCCTTCCACACTCTCACAGAACTGAAACATTTCCATGGTCCAGAAAAATTATCCCGTGGGAGGCCGCATCGCTCCTGAGTCAGCGTTCCACGGACAGAACGTGATTATTTTTAAGGGACAGGCTTAAAAAGCTGCTCCAAAGCTCCAAGGATAAAGAAGGGTAGAGAAATGTCCTCAACACAGAAAATGGCCTAAGGCTGGAGTCCATTTGCACCATTCCAGATTTGACTCACCCAACATGACAGGATTATCCCGTGACATAGAGCTTAAATAATCATTACTCAGGACTACATACATGAAAATTGGTGGTTCCTCCCTTGACTTGAAGGTTTGTCAGTGTTTCTTTGGGTTTAGATTTCACAATCACGGGGTGTTCATGGCGATGCCAGGGACTGTGCTGAGGTCTCTGTTCCTAGTCTCGAAGACCTAGGAAGTCGGTGTGATTAGCCCCACTTACAAAGTGGAAACCACCCACCCATGGATGTGAAGTAACTTGCCCAAGGTCACATCCTTTGTCAATAGCTCAGGATAGATGCAACTCCACTTCGTCTTCCTCCAAAGACTTAACAAATATCACGGAGCCCCATTCCTGGGGCCAGAGGGAAAGACACATGCAACAATTACAACCTATGTGACACACTAACCCACTCTGAAGGAGGTAGGTGGTTACTTAGGAGAACAGACAGGAAGGAACGGTGCGGTAAGGAATTCATCCTCAAGGGAAGTAAGGCTGCACACAGTGGTGGCTGATGAGCTGGGTTTTCCACTGGGAGACGGTGGAAAGTGATAGGTAGAAATGTTGAGAAAAGGACCCAGAATTTTTGGACTTAGGACTGGATGAGGGAGACATCTAGAACAGCTGGAATCCTGAGTGAGTGAGGAGATCCTGTCACCAGGAGGCCGAGGAAGTGAGTGGTGATAGAGTCAGAGGTTAGCATGATTATCACCAACATGAGACCGTGCAGGAGAGCAGGGTGGCCCTGCGGAGGAAAAAGCAGTCAGGAGGCATTTAGACATGCCAGCTGAGAACCAATTCGTCTGGAGTTAGGGCAATGGGTGGGCAACTGAAAGGGTAGAAGAATTTTGGAAAATAGTTCCTTAATGTCAGTGAGTTTTTGGGGTTTTTTTGGTTTTTTTTTGTTTTTGTTTTTCGAGACAGGGTTTCTCTGTGTAGCCCTGGCTGTCCTGGAACTCACTCTGTAGACCAGGCTGGCCTCGAACTCAGAAATCTGCCTGCCTCTGCTTCCCAAGTGCTGGGATTAAAGGCGTCAGTGAACATTTTTAAAGAATTCCCTGGGGAATGACCTTAACTTGCAAATTCTGAGACCTGCAGCAAGATAATGAAATTCCCGCTACAACTGGGGGTGGGTCCTCACACCTGCATTTTAACAAGCACCCCAAATGATTCTCAGGCCAGCACTCCAAAAATGATTGCTGCAGGAACATTTCCATGGAGATGCTTGGTGATGAATCTGCCACGAAGGAGAAGGGGAAAAGGGAGGATTGAGTTTTAACCACCTTCCCTGCCAGGGAGCCCCATTTCTTCTGCTAGCAGCCTAATCTTCCATGAAAATGACTTTGTCCCCTCCTCCCTGCAACTCCCAGATCAGATGGTTTGTACAAGGCTCCAGGCACCCAGCCTATGGCTACTCATTCAGGTTAGGGGGCAAATGATTCAAATGACTCTCAGAGCCACTTCAAGATGACCGGGAAGAAAATCAAGAAGTCTTCCTTGTCGGCCTTGAAGCCATTGTAGAAGATGCTGTCATGGCTGAACACAGTTAGCACCTAAGATCTCAGCCAAGAAAAAGCAAATTTGGGAGACAGAAAAATGAAAACCCCAGTTCTTCCCTGTGGTTTGAGGCCTGAACCCAGCCATGTCCAAAGCCAGACCACCCTGATACTTTGTATTGCTTGAACCTCTGATGCACCAATTAGCTCACAATGCCTGTTACTCCTTCCTGTTGTGTGTGTTGTGTTCTCTGTCATTGACAAAAAGACCCTGCTGCTCACTGAAAGAAAACAGATTTCTAAAAACATCTTACCCTATAGGTCAGATAAATGGAGAACCGATTACTTCTATTAAAAAGGGATTCGCTCACAGTTTCCTTTGAAGAGAGAGCCTCCCCAAGGTATGAAGTGTAGAATTTGATTTATTAAATTTGATTTACACATGACCTTTTCAGGAGGATGATCTTAAATGCAAAGTAAGAGCCTTCTCCACTGAGCTAATTGCTCTCGAAGCCACCACAGTGTGGCTTTCAGGAGGGGTGGACTAGGGTGGCTCCCGAAAGTGCAAGCCCTACTTGGGAGGAGTTAATTTTGATTTCATAGTCTGTTGGCTCCCATAGCTGTGAAACTCAACCTGGCTGCAGCAACCACTGTTCTACAAGTCTGACCTGATATCGTGTCGCCTTTAAGAGGGTGACATCGGGTGGCATTTCTGTTGCTCTTTCTTCGATTCCTAATAGGAAACACGCTCAGAACAGGCTTGCTTAATACATTAATTAACATGTTCAGTATTCTTTATTGGTAGCTTGGAGGACAAGGCTTCCCTCTAGGGTTCGTGTTGCTCCAGACTGATAGGCGATCATCCCTGACATTACTATTCCACAGGATGGCAACTCTCTGCTGTCCAGGGGACAGAAAATGCTACTTAGCCCCAGCCCAATGTTCAGGGCAAAATATGAAAGTTTCAGCCCCTACATCTGCCCTGCCTAGAGGTAGAGACAAGCTCATTTCTTCTCTGTACCCACAGCTTAGCATACAGTCGAGGCTTCTTGCATGAACTTTGGTTGCCTAGTTTAACAACTAAGTTGGTATCTGAAGAAATCTGAAAAGGAGTGTGGCATGGTCCATCTTCATCATCTAGATTTAGGTTGGATTTAGAACCATCTAGAAGACACCACTCTGGTTGTACATGCCAGAGAGGTTTGTTGTTGTTGTTGCTGCTGCTGCTGCTGTTGTTGTTGTTGTTGTTGTTAAGGATTTATTTTTATTTTATGTGTATGTGTATTCGTCTATATGCGTGAGCACCATGCTTGTGTCTGGTGGCCATGAAAACCAGAAGAGGACATCAGATCTCTTGAAACCAGAGTTCTGGATAATTGTCAATCACTACATGTGTGCTGGGAGCTAAACCCAGGCCATCTGCAAGAGCAGCAAGTGCTCCTAACTGGCGAACCATCTCTCCCACCCTAAGGGCCCAGAGATGTTTAACTGAAGAGGGAAGATTCACTTTCAATATGGCCAGTGCCATCCTGGGGCCTGAGGCTGGGACAGCAAGCTGATCACCAGCATTCATTGCTCTCTGCTTCCTGACCGTGGATGTAATGTGACAAGCAACCTCACTCTCCTCCGTCCCCACCATGACGGACTGTGCCCTCAGACTCCAAGTGAAAACAGACCTCTCTTTCCTTACGTTGTTTTGACATGAATTTTATTACAGCAACAAGAAAAGTAAGTAATGCAGAGAACATAGGTATGGATCATTCCAGAAATTCCACAAAGCCCTTTTGTTTTGAAACTCAGTATACCCAGAGCGTTAGGGGAATGGTGTCCACATCCCACTTGAGGCAGCAGCAACAGACCTGGCGTCTCAACAAAACTTCCCTTCTAGTCTGGAAGCACCATTTCTCAGCTCAAGCCTTTAAATTGGCCTCCCCTCGTCTTAGGACTGGGGTAAATGACTTGATTTCCAACATGGAAAGCCGTTTTCATTTCATCTTATCCATAAAAAGGAGCAATAAAGCCAGGCATCTCCTTCCAGCCCAGGGCTGGTTTGTGGCTCTCTTTCCTGGTACCTAAGGTCTCATTTTTCTCCTTGGGTTCTCCAGCTCCTACATCTGAACTGAGCTAGGGCTCCCTCCCTCTGACCCTCCCTCCCTCCCTCCCTCTCCCCTCCTTCCTTCCCTCCCTCTTCTCTGCCCTTCCCTCGCCTTGCAGCACGCTAGGCTTACCATACATCTTGCCTTACCGCACATACCATCAGCCCCTGCCTGCTGAAGGTCCTGTTTTTGCTAGATTTTGTTTCATTATTTTTTCCTTTCATCCTTGCCCCTCAGTCCCATTTCCCACAAGCACTTAGGCTGTGCTTGGTAAACACCCCTGGATATGAGTCTGCTCATGGAAAATCGGTAATATTGTTTTGTGAGTGAGTTTACTTTAAATGTACACAAGCGGCCATGACTGCAGATGCCACGCTGTTTCTTTCTTCGTCCAAGCACTTGATTTTACACTTCCAGTTACATTACAGTGGGGAAATCCATTTTCTGGCTGTACCTTCTACACTGTAGTCCTTGACTGCATCATCTACATTTTGGTTACCTATTTGTGTGTATGTGTGCATGTGCTCATGTGTGCAGGTACATGTGTAGATGTGCATACATGTGCATGTGGAGGTGTGCACACATGTGCATGTGGAGGTGTGCACACATGTGCATGTG
>JADRCH010000211.1:747114-759754 GCA_019843965.1 Rhynchomys soricoides | reverse complement strand
CTCTCTCTCTCTCTCTCTCTCTCTCTCTCTCTCTCTCTCTCTCTCTCACACACACACACACACACACACACACACACACACATACACACACTCACAGAGAGAGAGAAAGAGAGAGAGAGAGAGAGAGAGAGAGGAGTTTAAAGGAATTGATTTCTAAGTTGCTGGTGGTCAGCAAAGAAATTGCAAGTGCTGAAGCATGCACAGGCTTTGACTGTGGGGATCCTGTGAAGGACTCCCTCAGGCAGATATAAAACACCTGGCTTTGCAATATTCTCCTCTCACAGACCACACACAGTTACCTACTATTCCCTGAGTTCAAGCTGGAAGTCTTGGCCTGGATGGTCAGGCTGCCTCCTGTCCACTCTGCTTTGCTTCCTTCTCATTTTACCAGAGGACTAGGTGCTATGGCTGGGGATGTCGAGAGCCGAGTGGGGGTATGGGTGACAAATAGGAGTGAAAGCAGAATATTATTTTCCCGAAGAGTTTGTTTGTCAGGAAATAACAACCCCCATCACTGCTTCTTTACAAACTCTTACACCTCTAACTACACAAAACATGATCATTTTCCTAGCAAACCAAGTCATACATAATGTATTTTATTGGCACCTTGAATAAAGATGTGGCAGACATGAATCTCAAATGTGCTGATGAAAAGCTATGAGGAGAACTCACAATGGTTGAGCAGGGAGCAAGAGAGCACCTGGCTGATCTCGCCAGAGCGGGAAGAGATGCTACGAGGGAAACTGCACCCCATGGCCCTAGGAAGCTGTGCAGATGCTGCTGAGCCCCTGCGAGCATGTTTGCAGCAAAGAAAGAAAGGCTGGGGTCGGTGGCCAGTGATGCAGAAAGGGCAATAATTTACAAAAGAGTTTAAAACTGGGTTCTTCAAACAGCTAGTGAAAAGGGTGTCTAAATACATCTGGAAGGAAGCAAAGAGCTTGTGATGAGTGTGAATTTATGGAATCCAGAGCTTTGTAATAAGGAGGAGAAAGGGGGGGGGAGAAGAGGAGAAGGAGGAGGAGGGGGAGTCAGACATCATAGTAGATGCCTGTAATCCTAGCACTTAAGAGGTTAAGGCAGGGTGACAATGAGGATTTTGAGGCTAGTCTGGGCTGTGGAGTGAATTCCAAACCAACCTTAGATCTTTTAGCAAGACCCAAGCAAAACAAAGGATGATGGACTCAGTCTAAAGAGGGTCTGTCTATCTAGGTTTAGGACAAATAAAATATAACAAAGGATAATAGTGAGTGAGTGGACAGATATCATGAGTGGACAGATATCAGGAGTGGACAGATATCATGGCATGTTACTGTAATTCCAGGGCTCCGAAGGGACACGCAGGAAGATGGAGTTTGAGGTTATCTTCGACTGCATGGAGAAGCCCTGTCTATATAAAAAAATTAAAACAAAACAACAGCAAAACTCCACATGGATGTTGACCTAAAAGTAGATGGCTTTGAATACATGTAGATCTGTCATGTGAAGAAGAATTTCATACCTATCCATAACAGAGTATTGAAGATCAGTGATCCGGGAGCCTATCAGACCTTTTTCTTCACTCTTAGGTGGGCTAAGAGGCATGGGCTCTAACATTAAGATGAACGTCCTTGCTTCCTGGTTCCTTTTTATCCTACTAAGCAAGACCATGAAACATGAAACTCATTTCCTAACTTCCCAGGCTCAACAAACCAACAGAAAGCTAAGCTGTGGCTTTCTATCTAGAAACACATTGTTATTGCCATCCCTGTAATATCAACTTCCACTCTTGATCTCTCCCAGCTCAACATCGTTATGAAGATGCCTGGAGAAGGTGGATTGATTTTCCAATAATAAGCATTTGAGGCCAGGCAGAGAATGTACTGGGATGGCTTTTAAAAGGAGGCGAATCTCCCATGCTGAAATCGAAGGCTATCGATGTTAGCCTGGGTGCTTTATGAACTGGTTTACATAGCCTTGGAAGGTACTGCAGCCTGGCCCTGGGATGCCTTCCTGCAGTGCATGTTAAAGGCTTGATTATCTGCTCGGTGCAATTGAGAGATGATGGAAGCCCGAGGATGTGGTACCTGGGGCTAGAGAGATGACTTAGCTTGCCGATCTTATAGAGAACCAGAGGTCAGTACCCGCAAGGGGCTCACAACTGCCTGTAACTCCAGCTCCAGGGGATCCAATGTCCTCTTCTGGTTTCTGCAGATATTCTATACATGTGCACATATACAAAGTCATATACAGGTAAATAAAATATCCTTTTTTAAAAAGGTGGTACAAGAGGTAAATTTAAGTCATTCTACTTATAATTTCAAAGTCTCTCTCTCTCTCTCTCTCTCTCTCTCTCTCTCTCTCTCTCTCCCTCTCTCTCTCTCTCCATGCATTCCTGGAGGATGTTCTGCCTCAGCCAAAGCTGAAGAACCACTGTGCTATCTGTGCCATGAACTGGGGACTCTAAACCCATGGCCCTGAGTAAACCTTTCCTCCTTGTAAGTTGATTATCTCGGGTCTTTTGATGTAGAATCAAAAACCGACCAACACAGGAATTAAATGTGGTCATCCTTAGTTGAAACATGGGGCTTCAGTGACCTCAACTATAAAAACAGTATCTGTAGGACAAGGGGATTGCCCTGCTGCTGTGGCTCCTGTCCACAGCACTTCCCCCTATCTGATGGATGCCTCTGCTCTAAGTAGCAGCTGAAGACACCTGAGTGGGGATTTACCAGGAGTTTTCCTTGTCAGCTGAGGTGGAGAGAAATGAAGCAGGAGTCAGTGCAGGCTGCTAGTAACAAAATAAGACAGACCACAGCTTTACTTTCTGGGGTTCTGGAGTCTGGAAATCCATGATCAAGGTGAAGTCAGGTTGAGTTTCTCCAGGTGACTATACTTTGTATGGCTTCTTCTTGATGCTTTTGCCCTGGCATCTCTTCCTATGTTTAGAAGATGAACCACCCGTCTTAGCCTATTGGGACTCAGGCCAAGACTTTGCTTATTATTGACTACCTCATCCTAGCCCTGTTCCCAAATACAGCCATACTGGTGACTGGGCTTTCGGTATGAATGTCAGAGCTCATGGTTCCATTCCTATTAAGCCACTGGATGGGAGACATTTTAAGGTTTGCTCTGTTGTACTCTGAAGAGAAAATGAAGGCCATTTTAAAAGCCACGCATGCAAATCTGTGTCTGATGCAGGAAGTCTTTCATTTGCTTGTTTCTTTTTGGGGTGCTGGTGTTTGAGCTCAGGACCTTGCTCTCAGCCAAACACAATCAGCCAGTTGCATCTTTGGCCCATAGTGAAAACCCTCAAATAATAATCGGTTTCCTAAGATAGGAATGAGCTTCCTAGAGTAATGGCAAATTCTTCATCACTTGATATCACTTTAGAAGCCAGTGGCCACTATCCAGCTCGCTACAGTAGAGATCATTACCACCTCAGGAAGGAAAGCTAATGAAATGAAGTCCTGAGCCATCTGGTTCCATGAAGTTCGAAGATGCCGTAAGTAGTAAATGTATTTTAGCCTGAAAGGAAATTCAGAGGTATAAGACTCTTACACAACCCAATAGTACTCCACATCTCTAAATCCTGCCACATGGAGGTTTTTCCAATTGACTCCGTGCTTCCGCCTGTCCCAGGAGGCTGCCTGCTCTCTCGTAGAAGTGCTCTACTTTCTTAGTGGACACACCTTCGTCAGCATTTCTCCCTCTTACATCTAGTCTAATCCTACGCGGCCCCGCTATAGTATCTGAAAACTGCAAGGCAGACTGTTTTCTGCTCTGATCACCCTGCGCATAGCAGCGGCACTGGCATAGCTAATTCTATCAGAGGCAAGCACAGCCAGGAACTAAGCAGCGATGGAGTGGATGCAGGGAGCCAGGACTTCCGAGTCCACTTGGCTCTACCGGCCATTAACTAAGACGAGTCTCTACAGTTGTTTTCCTGAGCCCTAAATCTTCTACCAGATTCCCACTAGTGCCATAAGCTAGTAGGGGGCAAATACGGGTTTATATCTTAAAAGTTCCGCAAAGCCCGCGTGTTGAAGGTTTGTTCCACAAGGTGGCGCTATTGAGAAGTGGCGGAACAGGCAGGTCATTAGGGTGTATTTTTAAAGGACTGGAGTCTCCTCCTTGCTTTCTCTTTTGCTTCCAAGTCAATGGTTTGGCTCTGCCACAACTGTGATTTATTGCCTGGCTAGAGGCCCAAGTCAATGAAGTTAACCAATCATTCGCTGGAACCTTCAAAACTGTGAGCTCAAATAAACCTTTTTTCTTGATTGACCTGGGTATTTGTTATAGTCATGGGAAACCGGCTTACTCAGAGATCACCAAAGCCATGCCATTAATGGCTCTGAACTTCCTTATGACCTGATGAACTGTGCCAAGGGTTTCTAAGGAGAAGTCTTTGTACCTAGGTGGGGGCAACTTGTAAAAGAGATAGGTGGCCCAATTCCATTAATGGGCTTAGTGAGTGCTTACTGTATTCCATGAATGATTCTAAGGAGTGACATTAAACAGCTTATAAGAAATAGTGTTCCTGCTCCCAAACTTACAGCTTAGATAGGAGGCAAAAGGATTGTCCGATCCCTATCAGGTAGTAAAGGGATGGTATTCGGAGAAGCAAAACCTTGAGGCGATAGGAACTAAATGGCTAATTTACGTGTGGTGGGTCTCTCTGTGGGGTTGACATTCAGAAATAAATAGCAAAGGAGGAGAAATCCTGTTACATAAGATAGGGGAGAACTCACTGTGGGCAGAGAGAGCAGCCAGTGCAGATGCCCCTGGGGGTGGGGGGATCTGTGTAGGTGAGGCAGCAGAGTGAGAACTTCACAGGATGTGAGGAAAGTGAAGGGCAAAAGGGCTAGTCAGGAAGGGAAGCAGGATGGTGTGCCACATCTGCAGACCAGGAGGAGACGCCCACTCAGGGACGATATCTACAGACCAGGAGGAGACGCCCACTCAAGTCAGGGGCAGGTTTGGAAGTATTAAAGGAGAGGTAGATGCCACCAAATTTTATTGATGCAGTGAAACTCCTGCTTCATTTGAATTGTCATAAATGACAACACCTCTTTGCTTGGGGCCAGTGACATGGCTCAGCAGGTGAAGGTGCTTTCTGCCAAGCTTGAGAACCTGAGTTTGATTCTCAGGACCCACACAGTAGGAAAGAAATCCTGTTCCAGCAAGATATCCTCCGACCTCCACTTCTCTACATATGCACGGTGGTGCTAACACACACATACACACACACACAACTAACACACACACATGCACACACATATGCATACATGCACACACACATACACACATGTGCACACACGTGCTCACACATGCGAATGCACACAGTGCATTTTCTAAAGACCCCTTTACTTATTAAAGCTGAATAGTAACCCGTTGCACAAGATTGATGAACCATGGAGCATTACTGCTTCATGAAATAAGACATACCTAGAAACAAAACTATTGTGTGATCTCACATGGTAAAAAAAAAAAAAAATCTAATTCATTGAGGCAAGAGGGCAGAATGGTGGTCCTCAGACGTAGTGGGGAGAATGGCTAGAAGATATGGCTCAGTTAGATAGGGAGGATAAACTTTGGAAAGGGCTGCACAGCATACTGGATACAGTTAATAATCCATGTCATATTTTTAATATTCTCATCAAAGAAATAAGAATGTAATGGCACACAATGTACACACACAGCAGAGCACCACAGTGGGCATAAATGTCTATTGTTTTATCAGTTTTTGAACAATAGTGTGATTCTAGTCACCATGAAGACCAGCCTTGAGAGCATCACATCGAAAGAAATGTGGGAGGCCTGAGCAGGGGGGAGATGCTGCTGATGGGAACTGGCAAGTGTGGATCTCAGAACCTACCAACTAGTTAGGTTTGGGGGTCAAGGAAGGACTTAAGCCACACCAAGACTTGAGCCACAAATGATGGAGGGATGTGCTGTCATTTTGCTGAGATGGGGAAAAAAGAAGGGAGCTTGGAAAGATGGAGCAAGAGATTTGTTTGAACCACTTTTAGTTGGAAGTGCATTTTCATTTCCTTGACACTCATTTGGGTGTGTGAACACCTGGTGACTTGGGTGTCATTAGTAGTAGAGCCTATGCCAAAAAACATGGATTCAAGTCCCAGAAAAAAATGCACACAGAGACACAGATGAACGCATACACATGAACATGTAGATACATGCACACACACACACACACACGCGCACACACACACACACACACACACACACACACACAAGCGCGCACCTTCCTCTGTAGTAATATAACAGAACACATGGCCAAGTGGCTAGATTGCATGTATATGTGTCCCTCCTTGGAGCCATAAATCAATTCCAATAGTCCAACTTAAGATGGGAAATTTTGGACCCTTGCCCTTAGAAGACTTTTGCTTTTGCTACAAGAGTTTTCCCTCTCACCATAAATAGAAAACAAATAGAAAAGTTTGTAACACAACTTTGATCCTAGGAGATAAAGAAATATAATCAGACAGCTCAGTGGATTTTTGCCTTTGCCCCCTGCCTGGTAGCAGTTTCAAAGGTCATCTGTAAGAGGGGGCAATCAAAGCAGAGCCCTGTCCTGAATTCAGGAGATAAAGTAGAACTGAGGAAGTGGGGGCAGCTAAATTCTGTGGGGTAGAGTATCCAAAAAAGGGGAGCTATCCCCAAAGAGAGGTCCAGAGATCATCAAAGATAATCTCTGCAAGGCTTTGACTAAGCTCTAATCATGGAATAAGACTGTTCAAGTCCAGAGAAAGCATTCCTAGCAAGAGGTGTTGTAGATAGGACAGTGGAGAGATGCCGCACATGGAAATGGTCATGTGGTGGGATACAGAGAACTTACTGGTTGTGTTTGGGTGACACCAGAATGTGTGCCGTGAAGAAGCAGAGATGCACTGTCACTCGCTGAGGTGAAAAAGAAGAGAAACTTCTGCTTCACAGAAGGAAAGGGGGGAGCTCAGATCTCACCCACAAGCCAGGGTGTAGAGAGTTGATGAGGGGCAGGATCATCAGCTGGTTTGGAAGCCTTCGTTGTGAGAATAAATCAGTCTTAGAAGGGAATCAGTCTGGACCTGTAATAATTAAGCTTAAAAGTATTCCTTGCAAAGAATAAGATAGATCCCCAGTAGCTTGAATTTGTATCAGGAAAATACAAAACTCTTTAAATGAAAAATAGCAAAATCTAGCACAAGACAATAAAATGTACCCTACAACCATTCAGACATATCAATAGCAGGCAGGCAAAACTTACAATCAGAGAGAAAAACACAATGAGTGGATAAGGGCCAAGAAGTGCCAAGACACTATGGGATTAAGAGAACACTCTTCAAAATAGCTATGCTAGATCTTATAAAATGTGCTCAAAGATAACATGGAAAGATATAAGAAACTAGGAGATGTTTAGAAGATTTGTGCCAAACTTCTACAGAAGAAAAGCTTAACACCTTAAAATAGAAGCAAGCCAGATAAATTCACAAAAATTTACAAGAGGGGTAAGTGAGTGATCTTGAAGACGGGCCAATTGTAACTGCACTGAAATGACACAGAGAAAGACAAGGGTGAGGGCAGACTGGCTCTTAGTGAGCTAGGGTACAGTAGATACCAACCCAACTTTCTGTGTGAGGAGGTCAAAGGGAATGAAAAGGTAAAAGCTGGTTTCCCCCCTAAATTTGATGAAAGGTCCACAGATCAAGAAACATACAGAATATCAAGAAAAAATTAATAAAAGTCAGTAGCAATCAAATTGACCAAAAACGGTAAAAAGAGAAAAACCTGAAAATTTGTCACACAACTGCTTGGGGGAGGTGTTGGTTTGAATCGGTATGGTCCCCATAGACTCATGTGACACAATTAGGAGGCGTGGCCTTACTAGAGTAGGTGTGGCCTTGGAGGAAGTGTGTAACTGTGGAGGTGGGCTTTGATGTCTCCTTTGCTTAAGCTATGCCCAAAGACACAGTCTTTTTCTGCTGCCTTCAAATTGAGATGTAACACTCTTGGCTTCATCTCCAGCACCATGTCTGCCTGCACACTGCCATACTTCCTGCCATGATGATAATGGACTGAACCTCCGAAACTATACCCCAGCCGCCATGGTCATAGTGTCTCTTCACAGCAATGAAACCCTAAGTAACACAGGGGACATTAATGGACAAAGTAAGATATGATGTCAGACTTCTCAGCTGAAAATAATGCAAGCCAGAGACGATGTAGCAACACCTTTTCATTCTGAAAATAAAATGTTTTGCTGGTGTGGTGAGTATCTACACACATATAAGTACACTGGCCAATAATAAATGCAAAATAACACTATCAGGGTAGCAGAGCAACTACTTAGTCAGTACATTGCTGGTGCCTCACACTTACCTGTCACGGCCCCTACAGCTGTTTATCCATGTACCCATTCTCCATGCTTTATACAGGCACGTGCTAATCCATGCTCGTCATTAAGCACAGAACAGCTGCTGTCTACCCTTTTCTTTCTGGTTTTGCTTATTCAATACTGTAGTTTTCACTGAAAAACAGAAGACAGAAAAAATGTAGGGGCCAGCAGATAAGGAGAGGTGTATGAAACACTGTCTTCTGGACATGACTGGCACTAGCATCTGCTGTGCTTCCCTGCACAGGATGATGCCAGACCCCTCAATGGGCTGTCACAGACAGGGAGGGATCCATAAGCTCCACCCCCTCAAAGAGCTGCTGGTAGTTAATGGCTGCCTGCAAAAGAGGAGCCATTTTCTTCAGTGGTGAGTTGTTCTTGTGCCAGAGAATAACTTTACATCCAGGCTAATGCAAGCAATCATAATTAAATTCAGTGGGTCACGGAGGGGGAAACATGAAAGGAGGAGGAAGGTAGGAAGGTATGAAAGGGGTTTCATCAGGAGAGGGAGGGGAGGGGAGCGTAACAGGAACGGGAAATGACCAATATCCTGACACCAAAACTGTCAGGAAACTAAAACATTATGTATTTTTCCCCGAGTTTTGGCTTTTTTGGTGCATGTAGTTTTCACCCATTCACTTGCTAATAAGCTTTTAACTCTAGAACAGTTTATGTTTGCAGAAGACTTACAAAAAGAGCACAATTAGGTACAGTTAGGGACAACATCTGTAGCATGCCAAAAGCAATATTTCAACACCCCAATGAAAGTATTTATTTAATTCAGGCAAAGTAAACACTTTCAGGTATAAGAAAGCATTTTTAAAAAACTGTCACTGTCACTAGAGTTGGGCACTGAACAAAGATGTAAAGGCAGAAGGAAGGGTGGATCAATAATGAGCACAGCCACCCTCATCACAGGTGAATAGGAAATACTTTCGTCCTTATGGTTTAAAATCACACTAAGAGACAATTGAATGCTCAAAACCATGGAGTTTCTGGTTCCTATCACATATAGAGATAAAGATGAAAACTTTAGCACAGAGGTCAGGAGTCCTCATGTTATACATGAAGGGGAATAATGTCACCTAAAGGTAGCCAGTGCTGGGTAAATATATAACCTTAAAGCACACTGTGAAGCAGCATACAGCTCAGACGAGCAGAGACAAGGTGGAATGATAAAAAGTCATCTAAGACATAAGAAAAGAACAAAGGAAGTAAAGATAAATGTGGGCAATGTGGGAGAAATGGCACAGCTGTAAAAAGTGCGTGCTGATCTTGCAGAGGACCTGAGGCTGGTTCCTAGAACCCACACCAGGAGGCTCATTCTGCATGTACCTCCCCCTCCAGGAGATCTGATGCCCCCCCATGGACCCTACAAGCATCTTCACACACATCACACACACACACACACACACACACACGTGCATGCATGCGTGAGCACATACACACATACACACAGAAGAACATGTACACACACAATCACACACATGTGCATGTGGGGCAGTGATCTGTGGCAAGCAGTCTGGCACCTGGTTGAGCACAGGCTGAAAACTCTGGGAGACCCAGCGAAGTAATTTGCAAGGGACTGGAAACATGATGCCAAGGCTCTCGGGAGGCTTTGGGCTCCAGTCAAGGTCACAGACCACACCCCAGGTAGAGGCATGGCCACACAGCCCCAAGCCATCCCCGTATTAATGAGACACCTAGAGGCTTAGCCACGCTCCTTCCCGGTTACTGTATCTGCCACCCCTCTCTCTTAGAGGGGAGTGGGGTACAATTCCATTCATGCCACTCTCCACATGATGAGAATAAACGTCTTAGAATTATGGACCGTTTCTTCATCTGGACCTACCATGGGAAGTGAGGGATCCAGCTCTCAATTAAGGAGTGGAGGCTAATCTCTCACTGAGGGAATCCCAGCACTCCCAGACCATACCCATTCACCCAAGCCTAAGCAGCTAGCCTGGCACCCAAAGTCACCGAGACCTGGTCCCAGCAGGAACACCAGCTGCTCTCCAGCTAACCCGTCTGCGGCACCCTGCTGTGACTGTGGTGCCCTGGGCTAGAGAACCCACAGAGATGGCTGCCAAGTGTTCCCTGGGAATGGCCCCCTCCCCCACCCATAGGCAGGCCCCTCAGAGGCTTCCCACAGCCTTCACCTGCCCGTCCGACTGTGTGGGAAGATGCTCGGCCACTTTTCACATGTCTGCTGTCCCGCCCAGAACCACAGTGGCCAGGGACAGACATGTGGGACTTCATTCCACTGCACCAGGATTGTTCCCAACATGTGCACACACAGAGATAATAATAAAAATAAATGTTTTAAACGATGGGACAAACAGCAAAGGGCATATTTAAATTCAGCCATATTGACAGTTATATTAAACTTAAATGCTTTAACCATTCCAATTAAAAGGCTGTGGTTGCCAGCTTAAAGGCTGACTCAATGATAATAAGTATAAAAGCAATATTCAATTATATACTACATAAAATAAAGAAGCCCACTTAATTATGAAGGCTAGATGAACTAGACACTTCAAAGGGAGGCGACCATCAAAACTTTAACCAACAGAAAGCTTAGGTGGCTGGGTTAACATTAGATAAAGAATGTTTCCGGGCAAACAGTGTCCCAAAACTGCCTCCAAAATGCTACAAAAAGATACATTGTATAAAACGATACAATGCTGTTGAATATTCATTTATGGTTGTGTTTCAAAATGTGTAAAGCTGAGAGCAAAATTACAGAAGTGAGAGATAAACAAATCACAATCACAGTGAATTAGTCTCAAAAATTAAAAAAGGAAAAGAAAACACACACACATGCACACATGCACACACACACATACACACACATACACATACACTTACATACACACACACACATGCAAACACCAGTAAAACTTGAATGTTAATATGAAATTTTTGACTTAGCTGATATTTCTCAGACAGTCATCTCAGTAGCTGCAAGTGTGTTCCTTTCAAGTGAGCAAATAATATTCACAATCACAGTCCACATCCTAAGACATAAAATAATAAATTTAAAAGGATGGAGTTTCTGTCAACACTAAAATCAATCTAAAATTTAATAACAGAGACACCTAGAAAAACCTCAATATTTTGGCAAGCAACCCCAAGTATTGAGGAAGACATCACAATGGATATTACAGAATACATTTAACTTAACAAAAATATAACCATCAAAATGTAAGGTATGGAGCTGGTGAGGTGGCTCAGGTGGGTGCGTGCAGCCAAGCCTGGCAACTAGAGCTCACTCCTTGGACCCCATATGGGAGAGAGTGAGAACTGACTTCATACATTGTCCTCTGATCTCAATGAGGGTGCTTGTACATGAATGCCTACACGCACGCACACACAGACACACTCACACACAGAGACACACACTTAAAGTTGTAGGGGATTATACTGGCTAGTTTGTGTGTCAACTTGACACAAGCTGGAGTTATCACAAAGAAAGGAGCTTCAGGTGAGAAAATGCCTCCATGAGATCCAGCGGTAAGGCATTTTCTCAATTAGTGATCAAGGGCAGAAGGTTCCTTGTGAGTGGTACCATCTGTGGGCTGGTGGTCTTGGGCTCTATAAGAAAGCAGGCTGAGCAAGCCAGGGGAAACAAGCAAGCCAGTAAGAAACATCCCTCCTTGACCTTTGCATCAGCCCCTGCTTCCTGCCCTGCTAGAGTTCCAGTCCTGGCTTCCTTTGGTGATGACCAGCAATGTGGAAGAGTAAGCTGAATAAAACCCTTTCCTCCCCAACTTGCATCTTGGTCATGATGTTTGTGCAGGAATAGAAACCCTGACTAAGACAGGGATAAATTATGACATACATATATTTAAAAAAAACAAAAACTTGTATTAGAAAGAAAAAGAAAACTCTAAGGTCAACACTCAAATTTCTATCTTAAAAGACTAGGAAAAAAAAAAACAGAAAAAATGAAATAAACCGCCCAACCCAATTAACTAGAACACAGGGAGAAAGAAGAAAAAAATCAATGGAACTTACATCTGGTTTTTTTTTTTTTTTAATCAGTACATTTGATAAACTCTGTCAAAACTGAGCAAGGAGGGGGTGAGAGCCTTCGTGACTGGTGCCAGAGTGGACGGGGCATTTCAATGGGTCTTGGGGACCTTAGAAGCTGCAGTTAAGACTATTGTGACCACCAGAGTGCCAGTAGGTCAACAATGCAGATGGAATGAGCAAGACCCTGGAGAGACACAAACCTCCAAGCAAAAAAAAAAAAAAAAAAAAAAAAAAAAG
>JADRCH010000211.1:662177-731308 GCA_019843965.1 Rhynchomys soricoides | reverse complement strand
CAGTGAGAAAACGAGAATACACTGAAGGCCTGGAGCTTGTCCCCACGCTGCAACCTTGGGGAGAGCCCAGCACAGTGAGGTGAGTCAAGACATGAAGGCAGTCTTTGAGTGTGTCCCTCTGACCTGTCAGGGTTTTGAATGGCCAAAAGGAACCAGAGATTGGACTGCAAGGAGTCCAGAACAGGATGAGGGGTGAAGGCAGGAGTAAGGACAAGACTTTGGAGATCTACGCATAGACAGAACTTTGCTGTTGGGAGGGGCCGGGGACTGATGGGATTGGTCTCATCACAATGCTGAGAAATCACAATGCTGAGAAATCACGATGGGGGGAGGGGCTTCCCAACTTGACTCTATGGCTGACAGGCTGGTTTGTGTCCAGAATCTTCCTTCTCCCAGCAATCAAATGCCCACTCCCTCAGGACCTATTTTGGACCTCCAACCCAGATGCTTCATTTGAGTGGGGTCTGGGTGCAGAAGAGGGCATGAGCTCACACTACACCACCCTCAGAGTCCTTTTCTGAGATTTCTCAAATAGCATCTGGGGGAAGCATATGCAATGGCTCATCTTCATTGTAAACTGGGCTGAATTTAGACTCATCATGGAGTTCCATCCCTGGGTCTATCTGTGGGGACTTCTCCAGAAGGTTTGACAAAAGCAAGGAAGACCTGCCCTGAATATGGGTAGTGTCATCTCATGGGCTGGACTTCCTGACTGAAAAAATTGCTAAGCATTAGCATTTCTCTCTCCCTCCTTCCTGATTGCAGATACAAGGTGTCCACCACCTCAAGCTCCTGCTGCTGCTGTAGATGGGCTTTATCCCTCTCAAACCATGAGCCAAAACAAACCATTCCCTTTTAAATGCACAAATTACTAAAACAGTATTTTCCTCTTGATTGGTCAAACCTGAGGTTTATGAGTCCAGGAGTGGCTGTGAAGAAAGCTGACATTCAGGGAGACACAGGGCATGTCCTAACAGTGTTTGAGTGGCCAAACCCTCCTCTGACCTGAGATTTGGTCATTCCAATCAATAGAGCTCCTTATAGCCTAAACTAAATTGAATTGGGTTTCTGTCACCAGCAACCAAAAGATTCTGATCTCAGAATCTCAGGCTAAAGGGTAGATACACCAGGAGCATGCTCAAGATGGCCTACTGCAAAGTCGGTCATGTCTGGAGACAGAGCAGCCTCCGAGACCTCATTTCTCCTGAGTCTGATGTCCACGGTCTAGTGACCAGAGCTGGTGGCAGCTGGCACATGCTCCTGCTATAATGACAGAGCTGCCCTGGCTGCCTGAGGAGGTGGCTGTTTATTTACTTCATAAGCAGGAACGGATGCCTGAGGCACACCATGGCGGTGTGCAAGCTCGCTTTACTCTTCTATTTCACGTTGTATTTCACCCTGGCAAGAGGGATTCTTCTTGGCTAGGAAATTGATTTTAAATCACTCTTCACTGCCAAAAAGTCCTGCCCAACCTTACCCACCCCAGGATCTCCCCCTTAAAGCCTACCTCCCACTCCCATATCCCAAGACTGTGCAGGTATACTTGGGCTCGCACATATGTGTACACACACACACACACACACACACACACACACACACACCAGATCTTCTCCACCCTGGGGATTTTATCTTCCCTAATCAGACTTACCAATGTACTTTTATAACTAACTCTGCCTGTGACTCTGAAAACAGCCTGGAGGGATCAGACCCGAGTGTGGAAAAAGCTGGGGGAGATGTGGGCTTTCATCCTTGGCATCTGCCTAAAGGGAATGAGCTGGCATTAGGCACCACACAGCCAATCAGCAGTTCCTCAAAGAACAGGCTGATCAAGGATGTTGGGGATTCAGAGAAGCCCGTGAGTGCCACAAACCAACAGTTGAGACCCAGATGCCAAGTCGGGAGGAGACGGCAGAGACAGGTGGGTGTGGAAGCAGTCACCCAAGCCCTGGCTCTGTCCCTTGCCCAGTCTTTCATGCTCCCAAGGCTACTGTGGGCTGCCCAACTCAGCTTCTGTTTGCAAGAGAGATACCTTGTAAATTGGAGCATAATTGGAAAGTTCTGGAACTCAGCTTAGTATTTCCACCCCAGCTTAGGTTTTTCATCCCAGCTTAGTTGTTTTCTACTTATACACGCTTGTCTGATGAGACTATGCAAGCTTCTCTCCTTTTATCTGTGTGTGTGTGTGTGTGTGTACACATCTGTACCTCCAGAGGCCAGGTGAGGGTATCAGATCCCCTGGAGCTGGAGTTACAGGTGGTTGTGAACTTCCTAGCGTGGGTGCTGGGAACTGAACTTCTGTCCTTTGCAAGAGAAGAAAGCTCCTTCTGTCCACTGGGCCATCCCTCTGGCCTGCAAAGCTTTTTTGATTGGCAGATAGTAAGTGTTTTAGTCTTCATGGGCCGGAAGAACTCTTCAACAACTACTTGCCTCTCCCAAACCAGATAGAGAGCAGCCACTGACGGCATGTAAATGACTGAGCTGGCTTCACCTCTAGAATTTCTATTCACCAAAATAGGTGGTCATGCTCAGAGGGTACTTGGGCAACCTGCAGGCCCTCCCAGATCAAAGGAAGCTCTGATGGTTCTGAGGACAACCCAGGAGTTCAGCCCTCCTGCTCAAACTGTAGCATGGCAGTGCGATCTGCCATTCACATAATATACAGGGTGTACCTCAGGGTCACACACATGAACCGAGATCAAGCTTGGTTTCCTTCCACACAATCCCTGAGATCATGGGAAAGGTCTGCTGTGCTTCACATCTCAGCAGCGTCTAAAGAATGGAGATGCTAACTGGAAGGTGAAGGAAAGGCCCAGTAAGTCTATTCAGTGCTCATAAGAAGTCTGGAGAGCTTGCTTCATGGAGAATGCCAGGGAGCTTCTGAGTGATAGAAGACAAAGGCTTCTTATTCTAGCCTTTGGATGGGAGGTTGTAGCTGGGGCTCTGGTGGTAAGTAGGAGCCTGTGTGAGCATGCTGCTGAAGGCAAGAAGAAGCAAGTCTTATTTAGAGACTTACAGGGAGAAGCTGTACTCCTATAAGTTGGGATTCCCAGCAGATTAACCAGGGGAGACAAAGATGGAGAGAGAAGCTGGGTGGGGCAGGTTGCATAGGGCTGTGCTCTGAGTGGTAGGATTTGGGTTTTACCTGTGCAGCAGCAGAGTATGAGAAGGCTTGACCGAGGAGATGTGTACCTAGAGCCTCCCTTCTCCTGGTGGCTCATGGAAGGGAGGATCAGAGAGTGTGAAATGGAAGCAGGGGACCACTAGGATGCCTGTCTTAGGGTTTCTATTCCTACACAAACATCATGACCAAGAAGCAAGTTGGGAAGGAAAGGGTTTATTCAGCTTACTCTTCCATGTTGCTGGTCATCACCAAAGGAAGTCAGGTCTGGAACTCAAGCAGAGCAGGAAGCAGGAGCTGATGCAGAGGCCATAGATGGATGTTATTTACTGGCTTGCTTCCCCTGGCTTGCTTAGCTTGCTTTCTTATAGAACCCAAGACTACTAGCCCACAGATGGTACCACTCACAAGCCCCCCCCCCTTGATCACTAATTGAGAAAATACCTTACAGCTGGATCTCATGGAGGCATTTCCTCACCTGAAGCTCCTTTCTCTGTGGTAACTCCAGCTTGTGTCAAGTTGACACACAAAACCAGCCAGTACAATGCCCTTGCATCAATTATGGCTGCCCTAGGATGAAATGCCCTGAGAAGAGAGGACAGACACAACCATGAGATGGTCAAGGGATGAGACTGTTGATATAGGCAATGGGACAGAGAAGCCAGAGGTGGGGATTCCCTGGTATCAGCCTACCACATGCCTGGAGGGGGCCAAGCAACAGCTTTACCGTAGGCTGGGTCAGAACTCAAAACCTAGCATGTATTCGAAAACTGCAGCAGGAAGGAGCCTTTAGAGGTCATCTCCTCCATCCTTCTATCTCTGAATCTGTCTGTAACCAGCCCTGAAGTACTGACCATAGGCACAGCAAAGGACAGACATTCCAGGAGTGCACAGATGGGCTTCATTGTCTCTGAGCAAGCTGTGCCAACAAGAGGAGGAGGCCCCCAAACCCTAGGGCAACTGGCTTTTAGCTAGGCAGAGAAACAGACTCCTGCTTTCTAAGTCTTTTTTCAAATTAGGCAGCAGGGTCAGCCACCTTGCTGCAGGGAGAAGAGGGTCTGGCAGGCAGCCATCTCAACTCTATGACCACCAAAACTCCACTACCCCCAGCCAAGATGGATGCAATTTATCTGCAGTCCAGGGATAGTGGGAGAAGAATGCCTGGCTTGTCCTCCTTGCTGTTCAGGACCATCCATAACCTTGGTTATTTCTAGTGCAGTGTGGGAATGCTCTGCACTCCTGTGGCCCTCAGGAAATTCAAGCAAACCGAAGAAGGTACACAAGTGATTAAGGAAGAGAAGTCCTATTTCCACCCCCAGCCCTCTCTACTCCCTGCTCCCTCCCCCCCACCCCTGCAGCATTCCTCATTGGACTTCAGACTTCATCTGAGTTATCAGCCAGAACAGAATAGCAACCCCACGTCCCCCAGGGTCTGCATATTCCGAGCAGAGTGTATTCATTGTGATGTTCCTGGCACAAAGTCTCTGACTGAAGTCGGCAAAGTCAACACAACGGTGATGCAGTGAGTCCCAGAGGTCAAGTTCCTAGAAAGACAAAAGTAGAAATGAGGAAATGCATAATACTCAACCCAGAGTGGACATGGGCACCTTAAGAGCCCAGAGACACTGTGTGTCTTTCCACCATGGAGAAGTACATTGCACAGTGGCATTTGGATGCTGTTTGAATCCGGTTTGAATTTCAATGCCCCCATTTGCTTTCAGAATTTGTAATCTGGGGATAATAATGTCAGCCTCATAGAGTAGGTATGAGATTTTGATTTTTAAAAAGTCTGTATTTTATTCTCTGGCTTGAAATACGAAGCTCGCACTGTTATACTTTTGCTTACATTGGTTCCAACCTCAACCATGAGGCGCACTGCCGAACTGGCTCCTGTTTTCTTTCCACAAGGTCCCCACCCCCACCGTTCCAGCCACATCTTGGATGTTCTAATCTTGAGGCTTGGGATCAACTAGTTCTCCCTAGAACCCTGGTTTCATTTAAAGACTGGAGGTGTTTAGAGAACACAGCCCAGACTGCTGGGGACCATTGTGTAGAGGTGCCATCACTTCAAGTACTCACTGTCATCAAACCATGCTAGGAAGTGTGTGGGCATAAAGCTCTGTGTTACATAGTGCTGAGAGTGACTGGGAAAGTCCACACAAGCTTTGGGTGCTGAGGGCTTACTCCCCCTAAGGGTGGCGCCACAGAGAAGTGGCTGGAACGGGAGGGTGGTGGCCTCACAGGTAGATTCGTCCTTTGATTTCATAAATGAGTGGACTCTGGAGGGTGATAGCCACCAGAGTGTGATATTCAAAGCTACACCTTGTGCCTAGGGGTCCCCTCTGTTTTTCTATCCCTCTCACGCCTCCTCCTGTCTCTTTTCTCTGTGTGTATGTGTATTTCTTGCTTACCAGCAAGGCAGGCAGCTCTGCTCTGCCACATTCTCCCTGCTGGGATGTTTCTACCTAGAAGCAATGAAATGAGGCGGCCACAAGCTGGAAGTCTGAAACAGTGAGCCAAACTAAATTCTTCTGTCCCAGCAACAAAATGACTAACCTAGCCAGGGATACATTCTGTGAAAGGCATCATTTAGATGATTTTCCATCACAGACTGTGCATGGACAAGCTCAGATGGTATAGCCTACTGCCCACCTAGGCTGTGTGATGTGGCTACTACTGCAGGCTCCGAATCTATGCGTGAATCTCTACTCGGTACTGCAGACAACCGTGGCACAGTGAGAGGTACTTGTATACACAAACAAGCACAGAAAAGTGAGTAAAGACATAATTCAAAAGATGTCTGAGTGGAGGCTGCAAAAGGCTGCTATGAGTGGACTGGAAACTGCTCAGGATGAGAACGTGAGCTGGGAGAACTACCCAGGTGTACAGGCCTAGGTCATCACTGTGGGCCAAATCTTACGAACACTTCACCCCTACACTCACTGGATTACTTACAATTCTCCTTTTCCCCATGCTAAATGAACACTTTTCTTCAACAAAAACAGTCGCTTCCTGAAAGCTTTTTACTTTGTGAACTTCTAGGATTTTAAAACTTTTTGACTTTTAATAGTACTTAAAGCATAAACATATCATGCTGGTGCAGAAAGTATTCTTTTTATACTATTAGGTTGTATGTGTTGTTTTGTTATATAAAGCTTTAATTTTTTAAAAAAAAATTGGTTGAGAACTAAAACACACAACACACACACACACACACACACACACACACATCATTTTAGGCCCACCCAAGACCAGGGCCGTCCTGCTTTCTACCTCACAGTTTGTCTCACTGGGAGGTTTTCAAAGGCAGTAACACACACTACTGTCATTTCTGTGGTAACAGCACCTTCTTCTGGAATCTTCCTGAGGGGGTTACTCAAAGCTCTTCAGGAGCAAGTACCTTTAGGAATGCCAGGAATGTTCCCATTATGGGACCAGTCGTGTAGTACAGTGTTTGTCCAGCAGATATGAAGTCCTGGGTTTCATCTTTAGTGTTACATAAGCCAGGTGTGGAGGTGCGTGCTTGGAATCCCAGACACTGAGAGCTGAGTGCTGAAGGATCGGATCCTTAGCTAAACAGAGAATTGAAGCCAGACATGCGACCCTGTCAGAGAAAGAGGGGGGAGGGGAGAGGAGAGAGGGAGAGACAAAGAAAAGGAAGAGAGAGAAGGAGAAAGGAAAGGGGGAGGGAGAGAGAGGAAAAAGAGGAGAAATGGAGAGAGAAAGGGGAGGGGGGAGGAGAAAGGGAGAGAGAGAGAGAAGAAAGAGAGAGAAGGAGAGAGAGGAGAGGGGGAGGGAGAGGGAGGGAAAGAGAAAGAGGAGAGAGAACAGTTTGCCAAATACTAAATACATACAATATTTTCACTATATCATTTTCATATGTATACTTAACATATTTTGATCACCTACGAACATAAACATAAATATTTCAAAGTCAAATTGATAGTAAAACCACATTCACTTAGCAAAACAAATCATAGCCACTTTACCATTAAGGCCTATGACCTCCTAGGTTGCAGGGTTTTGACCAGGCTTACAGTCCCAGCCATAAATCCCCTCTGCTGAATGGGCCACAACTTCAATCAGAATTGAATGTGTTATCAGTCGGTCACTCCCATGATGGTAATGCCACTAATGCATTGGTGGGTACATCTTGCCTGGCATGCAGGTAACAAGGCATACAGGGTTCACATCTGAATGGCACTGCTGATGCCAGTTCTCTCTCTCTACCAGCAGCCTGCACAGCACTTTCCAGCACTGGGAAATCCAGACAGAAGTGAGGCTTCCAGCTCAGTTCCTCCAACTTGATTTCTCTATGACACTCAACCAAATAATGTGTTGTCTGTCTTCAGCAATAGGGTCTTACTATCTGGTTCTGCTTGTCAACCAACAGCTACAGAAATAGCCTATAACCTTTTAGAAGCCTCAGGGGCTTCTCTGACCAGCAATTCATAGGGAGATACCCAACTCCTGGCACTGATATTTTTGTTGCATGATTGCCTGAAGGGATCTTGCATTCAATTTTTTAAAATTTTTTTATGTTTTTAAGTTTTTCTTCGGGTATATAATGTAGATTAAACACATTCTCTTGGTTTGTTTCTTTAGCTCAACATAGATTTCCTTAAAGGTGGCAATGTACCATGAGCATCCCTCTCTGCTTATGACAACATGTTTGTGTTGGTCCATATGTCCAAGCATTTAAAAAGCTGTTGAGAGCTGCAAAAGCTTCTCCTAACTCTTTCACTGTGAATTTGTTTTAGGAATTATTATTATGTTTCTACCATGACAACTTTCCTCCTCCTGTTACTCCTCCCATTCCTCCTCTTCCTCCTCCTCTTCTTCTTCCTCCTCCTCTTCTTCTTCCTCCTCTTCTTCCTCCTCCCTATCCTCCTCTTCCTCTTCCTCCTCTTCTTCCTCCCCCTCATCTTCCTCCTCCTCTTCTTCTTCCTCCTCCTCATCTTCTTCCTCCTCCTCTTCCTCCTCTTCTTCCTCCTCCCTATCCTCCTCTTCCTCTTCCTCCTTTTCTTCCTCCCCCCTCATCTTCCTCCTCCTCTTCCTCTTCTTCCTCCTCTTCCTCCCCCTTCCCCCTTCCCTTCCAATGGTTTCTTTCTCTTCCCAGCCACTTCTGCATTCATACTTCCCTATTCCCATTCTGACATCTTACAGGGCTACAGTAGAAGACACCACGTGCCTCTGACTGGAGCATTCATATGCATTGTACAGCTACATGTTTATTTCTGCATCTGTCTCTTATATTGCAGCTTGGTAAGATGAAAGCAAGATGAGGAATAAAGGAGACTGCTTCATCTTGCTTGTACCTTTTGTGTTAGCTCAAAATTAAGTCGTTTTTAGTGTATGGAGCATCTAGGCTGTAGTAAGTATGAAATAGCTTCACGTTACTCCTTGACCCCTCCACTCCCTGAGCTCAACTCTCCTGTTTACCTGCAGAATTTACAAGTGAGAAAGCAATCTCTGCCCCTTGGGGTTATTTTAAACCCACTGGCTGCATTTTAGGATGTGTGCTTTAAATGTGGCCTGAAGCAACAAATCCACATCAGGGTCTGCTCTGGCCCACTCACTGGACCAAAGCAATGAGCTGACTTTACACAGTTTGAAGCCAAGCCTTTCACAATATGAAGAGGGATATAGTCTAGGTTCCCTTAAGAAGCAGACCCTGAGGCAGGATCCAAATGCTCATAATTTATTTGGGAAGTGGCAGAAATAGCACTTTGGGAGTAGAGAAGTGATCCAGAGAAAATGGGGGGCAGCCAAAATGTGTGTGATTAAGGTGTTTCCCTCCACAAGGGACCACTGTATACTTCATGGGAACTGGGAGATGCTGTCAGATACCAGCCCTGACATTGTCCAGGCCAAGTGGATGGGGTGCTTTACATACAACCTCCCCCCACACACACACACCATAGCTTGTTCAAGGATATTTCAATGGAGGTTTGCTCCTGTAGCACATGGTAGGTGGCTTCCAGCACCTTTGAGGAAAACCCTGGGGACAAGTTCTACTGCTCTAAGCCATGAGGCATAAGGGAGAAGGGCACAGATGGCACTTATCACTCTGTCCCAGATGCCCAAAACCATGCCAGGCCCAGGTTCAGCCAGCTGTCACTTCCTTAGCTCCTCCAGCTCTCCCAAAAAGCCTGGAGGATGACCACAGATGAGAAAGAGAATTATAGCATCCCCCAACCTTTTGACTTAGGAGGAAAGAATTTGTCAAGGAAGAGCTGGTTTCATCTAACCAAATATTCATTAATCTGCAACAAGGTAGCCAGCTCTACAAATTTCCTCAAAGTGATATTAAGCTGTAGTTACAGAGAGAGGAAGGTGGCATTTCTACATAGATGAATATGTAAATCTCAGAGTTTGTGAGCATCTGTGGTGGAGAATAGGAATAGACCGTGGGTACAGAGCCATGAATTCACAAAATGTTTCAAAGGAACTCTCTCCAACTTTGTGGCGTGTTCTGTTATTAAGGTACAGTAGACTTGCAAAGGACTCTGTAAATTTGAAAGTTTAATGCATCATTTGTGGAAGTTCTCCTCTGAGATCCCTCTAAGAAAGGGCAATGAGGAAGAAGGAATGCCAGCTCTGTCCTCTTATCCCGTTGAGGAGAGGAGCTGAGATGGCTTTCCCAGGCAGGCCTGGCCTCCCATCTGCCACCTAAAGGATCCAATGTGAGGTAGGGTCAGCATGTAAGGACTGCAGGCTGTGCCCAGCATAAGCATATCTGGCAGAACTGAAGAAAGGGGATACTGGATCCCACCCCTTGCCAAGTGAAACTACCCCGGGGCAAGGATGCAGGTACCTGAGAGAAGGGCATCTTGACGTAATTTGCACAAGAAGAGCACAGGTCAGCACACCTTCTGATGTCCATCACATACAGACTTTTCAATACTGCAAAACCAGAGCTTATGCAGGATAGAAAAGGCCTGTCCAAATTGGCCATTGACTCACGGCCTCTAGCAGCAGCAGCTAGCTGCAAAACACCTGCACAAGATGGAGCCCATCAGCACCTCATCACGGGTGATGAGTTATTGAGATATAGATGTAGATGCAGATGTAGATGTAGCTGATAGAAACAGGGACAGGGAGGGGGCATACAGCTCTCAGAGAGCTATAGACTGGGAATGGTTGCTGATGGAGGGAGAATCATATTCTAGCCTGTGCTTATAAAAGAAACTCTAATTAAACTCAGTTCAAGGTTCGAGGGAGAGAGAGAGGAAGAGAGGGAGGGGGGATAGGAAGGAGCCTTGGGACTGGGAAGAAGAGATTCCACGTGAGTGGAACAGGAACAGAAAGGGGTAATGGGTGGGGTAAGTGGTCAGACTAGAGTGTGTACATGTATGACGTTGTCAAGAGTAAAGGAAAAAACCTTGCTCCGAGTTTGCCAGATTTCCATACCAAAGCTCCCTAGATGTGACAGCCTAAATAACAGAAATCCATTGCCTTCTGCTTATGGAAGGCAGAAGTCTGAAATCAAAGGACTGGCAAGTTTGGTTTTATTCCTGAGGTACTTTTCTTTCACCTGGAGACGTCTGACTTCTCCGTGTCTGCGCAGGGTGCCCCTCGGTACATGGCTCCGTCCTAATCTGCTCCTTTTATGTGGACATTAGTCACATTAGAGAAGGACCCTTCCTCATTGCCTCTTTCAAGACAATCTACAAATATAGTCACATTCTGAGGTAGTTGGGAGTTAGGTCTTCAAAGGATAAACGTGGGGGACAACCATGACAGAGGGTGACCCAGAAAGTCACTGGCTTTAGAAACAATTTGGTTGTGTCTGCTTTCCCATCCCTGAAACTCTGGGGCTTTCTAACAGCACTGTCCTGTCCCTGTCAACCTTCTCTCTGACAGAGGTGTAAATGGAACGGCAGATGCTTAAGAAGTAGGCCACCATGTCTCACTGCTCTGCATCCTGAGTCATGTCAACATTCCAAGTGGAGCCAGACCTGATGTGACATCCTGCTATAGCTTGAATATGAAATGTCCACCATAAGTGAGCTCATGAGTGCAAACACTTGCAGCCCTGATGTTGCTTCCGTTTGAGGATAGTTATGAACTTTGGAAAGGTAAAACTTAGCTGTAGGAAATGGGTTGCTGGGTGGCAGGGCTTGAATCCTATAACTGGGCCCCAGGTCTCATTGCTCTCTGCTTCCTGGTTCACAGAGATGGGAACACATAGCTTCACAGTCCTGCCACCATAGCCAAGAGCCACTCCCAGACCATGTTTTCCACACCATGGTGCACTCAAACCATGGGCCAAAGTAAACCCTTCCCCCCAGTGAGTTGCTTCTTCCCAAGTCTATGGTCTCAGCAGGGAGAAAAGTAAGCAGGATACACCTCCACCATATCTTCCTCCACTGTTCATTTAGTAGAAGGGGCCATCATAAGAGGTCAAAGCAGCAACTGAGCTCTGATCACTGAATGCTCACCTTCCCACAGGGCACCAAACAACGGGTGCCATACACTATCACACTAGATTCTAGAGACATGGAGGTGGATGCTGGATGTGAAAACCTAGCTAGCAATGGTGAGGGAACTTCCCTCGCCAATTTAAAGGATAAAAAGAGAGGCTGTGCATCTTAGTTAGAGAGGCTGTGCATCTTAGTTATTACTTATTGCTCAGTTCTCATTACTCAGAACGCCCTGGCAAAAGCAACTTAAGGAAGAAAGGGTTTCCTTTGACTTACAGTTACAGAGGGAGACAGAGAAGGAACAGCAGTGCACGCAGGAAGCTAGCTGGTCTCATTCCATCTGCCTCTCAGGAAGCAAAGAATAAACAGGAAATGAGGCCAAGCAATAAAGTCTCAAGGCCCACCCCTAGTGAGCTACTTCCTCCAGTGAGGCCCCACTTCCTAAAGGTTCCACAGCCCACTCAAACACAGCCACCAGTTGGAGTCTAAGTATTCAAACCCACAACTATAGCCCTGCAGCCGCTTCATAGCCTCCAGGCCACGATCTCTTTCCAACCATCCTCTCCTTTCCCACGCCTCAAAGCCATTATCTTCCCCCTCTTGGTCACTGCATCAGAAATGGTTTCTTCTCAATGCCACAGCTAGGTGGGAGCCGATCTCTAAGACTGCTACTCCTGACCATCACAGTCACTTTCCTCACAGTCCTAAGGTGACTGATGAAATGCTGCAAGAATGAAGCCTGAGGTCATGTCATCAGACCTTATGGTAGCACCCATTTAACAAGCATCCTGCCCCAAAACGCACAGATAAGCTTATGAGGGTGGAAACCCTCCAGGTCTTGGTAAGTTGCATCCCCAGCTGCCCCCCAGCTGTGAGGCTCCTCAAGTTCTTTCCCAGGGGACAGTAGCTGTTGCTTTTTTTTCAGGTGATAAGTTGGGAACCCTTTGTGAGTTGTATGTTAGATGGTAGTAGACAACAGAGACAGGCAAATCGCATGCCGGCCTCTATCAGGGGAAACCCATGCAGAATGAGCTTCCCCAGGCTGCATCAGGACGCTCTGCCCCAACATTTATCAGTGGCACTTAAAGAATCAGCCATGACCTACAGCGTCACTGGGTTTCCTAACACCTGCTATTAGGTGGATTGCTGTTCACGCCTTCAGCTCTATGAACTCTGTGGCAGAGGGAAGTGTAAGAAGCCCATCAAGAGCTGGAAAACAGAGGTTTCTCCACTTCAGGTATTGATTATCTGAGCCCCCATAGGTCAGAGGTTACCTTGGGAAGAGTCAGATGAGAAGTCTGTTCTTGTTTCATCTTCTTGCCCCATTCTCGCCAGGGTCTCTCCCTCGCTGCCTTATCAATGGCTTTGCTTCTCCCCTGGCACATAATCAAAATGCTGGAAGGACAATGCAAACTGATTGTAAAGTATAACCACAAATTTCTCAGAGAAAGGGAGCGGGTGGCGGGACTGCGTAAAGCCGGTGAGAGTGAATCGGAAGAGCTGGTGACCTTGTGTGCCAAGGTTCCCACCAAGTCGCACAGGGAGGGTTTGAGCAGTCAACCACTTGAGAGCAGGAAGCAGCAAGAACGCATTGTGATAACTTGGAAAGAGAATGAAGTCAAGGGATCAAAGGTATAAGAGGGGGTCTTGAGAAAAGTGGCCAAACGCTCCAAGAGTTTTTGCACAAGAGTAATCTGTTTAGGATTGTACTGTCAACGTCAAACCTGAACTTGAGAACGTTGACATCATTCTTGTTGTGCTTTTTTTTTTTGGTTGGGAAAGTTGTTTCCAAAAAAAAAAAAAGTCATCTCTTGAATCACTCTGTTCAGAAGAGTGGGTGAGCAGAGAATTGCATACCCAACTTCAGTGTTAAGGCTGGCCTTGAACTCAAAATCCTCTTACCTCAGCCTCTCAAGTGCTGGGATGCAGAAATGTATCACCATGCCCAGCTTGGCCTCTTTAATTTTAGTGTGTGCGGGTGTGTGTGTGTGTGTGTGTGCGCGCGCGCACGCGCACGTGTGCGCGTGTGTGCACTGTGTGCGTGTGTGTGCGTGCGTGCGTGCGTGTGTGCACCTATGTTCATGCCTGTGGAATCCTACAGTTGACATTGGGGATCACACCTATTCAGTCTTCTACAATATTCTTTTTGAGGAAGTGTCTCTTAATGAAATTCAATATGACTCATCTCCCTTGCTACTTTGTCTCACTCTTCTTGGAACGGAATTGTAGGCAGGCACCACACTCCTACGCCCTTTCACTGTTAAGTCATCGTCTAGACCTCAGTCTCTTTTTAAGGGGTCTTTTAAACTAATAGTTTCTATTTGTAAACATCCCAAGCTATCAAAAGCCAGCTCAAACACAAGGGACAGAATGGGTTGCTTCTACAGAAGAACTGGCCTGTATCTTCCTTTCTGTTGAGCTGAGTATTGAAACTTTCATGTCTCCTCTTCTTTCCCCCAAAGATTCCAGGGAAGTAAATCAAACTTTACTATGAGCACGCTTTAGTCTCTCTTTTTATCATTGGTCCCAATTTCCCCTTGCTATCCACACTTCACCAAATCAATTGAATATATACTTTGTGGGCCAGAATTTTTTTAAAAAACCCTGACACTGCTCTATGGGAGCTCTCTGGGGACTTTCTAGTTGCTTCACTAAGTGGCCTATGTCTTCTTCTCATGGCCCTGGCCTCCTCAAGCCTGTGACTGCGTTGGCAACATGCCCTCCTTTCCCCCACCCCTTACTCTTTTCTACCACAAAGTACCCTGCAGATTTACCTCTGACATTTCTCCCGTCTCCTTTCCCAGTGTAGAAACACCACTGCCTGAAACATTGGCTTCCTTTCCAGGTATCTCTAAACTGTTTCTATAAAGGCACAGTGATCCATCCATCCTTCCCCCAGAGCCAGACAGGATGATGCTAAACCACTCTGGGGCCACAGATTCTGATGCCCACTCATGTCACCCAACCAGACACACACCTCTTTAATTTCCTCAACTTATTCTACAATGTTTGAGCTATACAGAAAGGTTTAAAAAATAACGCAATGATTATCCGTGTGCTTAGTCCAGCTTAAGCAGTAAAACATTACTGCTGAGGTGAAGCCTTCCATCTCCGACTCATTTTCAATTATTAAAGAAGCAGACAGAAGGGGTTGTATTTGAGGGCAGCCTGGGAGTTGGTGCCATCATGAATAAAGCACACAGCAACCATAATTTTTGGCTTATATGCACTTGCACAGACACCATCCACTACAATCTAATGAGGGATCTATTGCTCATCTAACGTAAGAGTGAGGAAATGAGTTCAGAGGTCATCTGATGCCATGAAGTCCAGTGGTTAAGATATAAGCTAAGGCGCCAGGCTGCCTGGGATTGAACCCTGATTCCAGTATGTATGCAAATGTTCTCTGCCCCTATTTTCCAGTGTCTAGAATAAGGGTGGTGTGGAGCTACTTCGGGGGGCTTGTGATGCGTGTTTCCAGTGGAGCTATATAAGAGTTTGTCGCTGCTGTTACTACTATGATTGTTTCCTCCCATTAAATACAGCAAGGATCTCAAGTGCCTATAACTACAATCTATCAGCCTCCCAGGAACCCTAGGCTCAAAACAGATTTTCTAATATGTAGATGAAACTTTAAACCCCATAGGTGAAACCTCCTTGTGAGTATTGGTCAAAGGAATCTAAGAGCCTCCCCAAAACAGTATAGGTCATTGGTATTACCCTTAGCTTCTTCCAGAAAAAGAAGGGAAGACCCTAATGCTGAAGACACCACACATTTTGGACATAGAAGTTAGCAGAATCAGTCTGAACCTGACCTGGAAGTTTCATCCCTAAGGATCAACTCTCATAATACTGGAAGAAACCATGCAAACTGCCAAGGGACAAAATTAATCTTATCCAGCTGTGATGCCTAGGAACCATACAATGACCAGAACAGCAAGATATTCCTAAAGCGAAATAGTAACATTTGCATCTTGAGAGTAACCAGTGATGACCTCATTGGACTTAGGCCCTGCTCAATGGGGGCAAATTCATACCTGGCACTGTTAACATAGCCAATCATCTATGCCTGGTGAAGCCATAGAACCTAGAGGATCTCCCATTGCCACTTTTAGCATTCTAAATGCTATCCTTATATCCACAGGTTCTTACGGTTCTTACCTCTCATCAAAGAAGCTTCTTTTTGCAACAGACAGATCATTACAGGAAAAGCCACAACTGGTCAAAGAGCATAGATCAACTAACTGTGGTGTGGTTATCATCAATTAACACATTCATAACACAACCTCAGTACTTAAGGATCAAGGGACATTACAGAAGAAGGAAAGGAGATTTAAGAGCCAGAGGACCCGAACATTTGCTGTGAAACAGTCTCTTCTAAAACAAAAAGAAGACATGACATCGTGGTGGGGTAAGAAGGAAAGGGTGGATCTGGGAAGAGCTGGGAGGAGGAGGAGGAGTGGGAGGGTGAATGTAATCAAGATACCTCATATAAAATTCTCAAAGAATTAATAAAAGTTATTCTCAAAAAAAAAAAAACCACATAAAATCAAAAGCCTACACTTCATGATTCATCCTTACGAGGTCCAGTGCTTGGTCTCATTCCGATTTTGTGCCCCTCTGGCATTGGGAACTGTCTTGTGCCTCAGTATCCCTGGACTATAAGGAGTCATTTATAGCCAGAATCTCTCTAGAGCTGGTGACCTACCAAGAATACCTCATTAACATCCTTTCTTGTCTTGTACCCTTGCCTGGTTTGGTGGCATGCCTTTGGGATTTTGATAACCACATCACCAAGGAAATACCTTGAACCAGTAAATATGTCTAACCTGTGCATCTTGATCGACACTCTCACCACCCCCTACCTACCCCTCACCCCCCCCCACCACCACAAGCTCATGTCCATCAACTCACCACCAGTCCAGTTAGGTCCTCTTTGGACAAGTCACCCATTCTGGGAATGGTGATGCTTCATCCCCTCCAGGTTCCACTTCCTCCTTAACTAATGATGAGATTGGCTTTTAGATCTGTACCCTTTAATCAGCCTCTGCACTTGGCGTTTACCCTCAGAGCTTATAAGCAATTTGAAGCCAAGAGCTGGGTTAGGCCTTCAAACAATTGCAATTGCGCTTTTATTGCTGCCATCATTTCGAGTTGCTGAGTAATGAGATTGATCTGAGAACAGAAAGGAAAATCCGTAGCCACTCAGCAGCCCGCTCTTATTTCTTTGGCATCTGCTGCTGCTGAAGACTGCATCTTGTTTGTCCTCATTTCTGGTCATCGTAATCTCCAAGTCCAAGATTTCAAGGTGGTACTCAACCAAAACAGACTCCACTTAGTCCCATCTCTCTCTCTCTCTCTCTCTCTCTCTCTCTCTCTCTCTCTCTCTCTCTTAAATTGTCATGGGGAAGAAGGTTCCCTGAGAAGTAGAATGAGAAACATAGAAGACTTGCTCCAAAGAGCATTTGGTAAAATATGTTTGAACTCTCTGGAAATTACCCTAAAAGCATATGGCAAAGGGAGAAAATGCCTTCATGCAAGTCTACCAAGTCTCTTTAGAACAGTGAGAACTTATAACACTTGATACCAGATCTGCTTTCTATTTTCAACTACCTTTCTAGTTCCATATTGTACAAACTGTACTCAAGCTACTATGGGGGAAAAAAAAAAGAGCTCCATTCATCTCTCTTCCAGTTTGTGACCATGATTTCATCCAGAAAGGAGAAGACTACTTGGAATTCTCACCTCCTCTCTCTGTGCTGTAGAAGTCCACTATAGTTGATACAACAGGGAGGGCCAACCTTAGCCTTCTAGCCCCCATGCTTGGGGCAGGAGTCCTACATTAGGCACAGATGAGCTGACAGCACTGTGGACAACCTCCCAAGTCCCAGCGTGTTTGTAGACAAGGGGTTCCACATTACTAAAGGCACAGAAGAATATCTCAGAATGGTGGAAAAATAGAGTCTGTCTCGAAAAATACAAATATACAAAACCTGATTCAATTGAAAAAGGAAGTAGATAATTCTCTAATAATTGGAAACCTTAGTAATAGGTACAAAGTTGACTTTCGATAGTTGATAAACCAGTTAGGCTGAGAAGAAAGAAGACCATGCAACAAGCCACCTAGACCCAAACACTGCAAGCCATGGCCTACGGTGCTAGCAAGTCTTTGAAGGACACATGGATCACTCTCTAGGATAGATCTTATGCTAGACCACAAATTAAGGCCACTAACTATTAAGTGGTTGGAATGAGATGGAGAAGGATGTTCTTTGACCATACTGAATACTGAATCAGAGAATCCAGAGGTAAATTTGGGGTTTTAACTAAGGTGTGAGAATTAAATAACACACATCTAACAATGCAATGGAGGAAAAGGAAATCATGTGGGAATTAATAAGACCTTCGAGATGAATGGAAAGAAATGTACAACACACCAAAACCAATAGTGTGCAGCCAAAGAAACACACGGAGGGAACCCATAGCTATAAAGACTTGCCTTAAAAACCAAAAGGAAAGAATCACTTAAAATTCCTCCTTAAGAAGCCAAAACATTAAGAGAAAACCAAACACAAAGCCAAGCAAGTATGGAATTATGAGGATTAGAGCCGAAAATAAAGAAAATAGAGAATAGGAAAACAAAAAAAATCGAAAGAAAACGTACAAACAAGGGTTGAGAAGGCAGCCCAGTGGGTAAGATGCCTGCCGTAGAAGCCTAAAAACCTAAGTTTGGGCTCCCAGAATCCATATAAAGTCAGGCAAGGCAGCAGCCATCTGTCCTACAGTGAGATGGGAGGAAGAGATATGAGAATCCCTGGAAGCTTGTAGGCCAGCTAGGCTGGTTTGCAGAAGCAACAGCATACAAAGGAGAGCATACACCCAAGATTAAAACCTCTACACAAGTGCCGTACCATATATGTACATGACTCCATAAGCACACACACACACACACACAAACACACACACACAAACACACACAGAGAGAGCTATGTGTATGTGAGTGTATGTGTGTGAGTAAGTGTATGTGTGTAGAGGTGTGTCAATAAAATTGTGCTGGGGATTGGCTCGGTTAGTACAGTGCTCACCTACCATACACGAAAATCTGGATTTAATCCCCAGCATGATATCAAATCAGGCATGATGACGTATCACTGTAATCCCAGCTCTTGGAAGATAGTGACATGAAGACCAGATGTTCAAGATCATCCTTAGTTACAGAGCAAATGCTGGGCCAGCCTGGGCTATATGAGATCCTGTCTTCATTAGTAATATATTTCTTAAAATGTAATGTATTTGAAAAAAAAAACAGTAAGATTGGCAAACCATTAGCTAAAATAATCAAGACAGAAATGAATTTGAAATTTTCTCAAATCAAGAAAGTTTCTTTTCCTTGTAGAAATGAAAAGAATTATAAGGGAATTCAAAAACTGACTGTGTGCCAACAAATGTGATAAGTTAAGTGAAACTGTCAAATTTCTAGAAAGACAAATTACTAAAACTAACCCAAGAAGTAAGAAACGTGAATAACAACTGCGGCAAGTCAAGAGATGAAATTATCAATTTTGAAACCTCCTACAAAGAAAAGGCCAGTTCCAGATGGCTTTCCCAGAAGTCACCATTTGGCAACTTCTGGCAGCCAAGAAACACCAACCCTTCGTGGAATCTTCCCAAAAGTGAAATAGGAGCCTTAAATCCCCACTCATTCTGTGACACGAACATGCCCTGATTTTAAAATGAGAGCGATATCACAATAAAAAAATTAAAAATAAAAACCAACTGCAAATCACCTTTATGAACATACTTGTATAAGTCTTTAAAGATTTATTTTTATCATTTTGTGTTATGTGTATTATAATGGTCTGTGTTTCTGAGTACAGGGTGCCCTTGGAGGGCAGAGGTCCCCTGGAGCTTGAGTTACCGGCTGTGATGAACTGCCAGATGTGAGTCCTGGGACTGGGATTTGGCTCCTCTACAAGAGTACATGCTTTCAATCACTGAGCCATT
The DNA here is from genome assembly GCA_019843965.1 of Rhynchomys soricoides. NCBI lineage: Eukaryota > Metazoa > Chordata > Mammalia > Rodentia > Muridae > Rhynchomys > Rhynchomys soricoides. Next base: position 711,760 of record JADRCH010000211.1, on the reverse strand, counting down.
TGTATAAATTTTTAACAAAATACTAGAAAACCAATTGCAGCAACATATAAAATAGGATTATACACCATAGTCAAATAGAATTTATATTAGGAATGTCAGTGAATTAATATTTGAAACTCAATTTAAGCAATATACCAGATTCATAAAGAACAAAAGTCTAATCGTTTCAAAATATATGGGAAAGTATCTGACAGAACCTAATAGTGTGTGAATGAGTGAGAGAGAGAGAGAGAGTTGTGTGTGTGTGTGTGTGTGTGTGTGTAAGTAAGAGAGAGCATTAGCGTGTGTTCTTGCTCACACATACGGAAGACAAATGAGTGAATGTTCCATCCATTTCCATGTTTTTCCATTGAGGCGGGCGTTCACTGAAACCAGAGATCACCTTTTTTTTTTTTTTTTTTTTTTAGCTTGGCTGCCTGTCAACCCCTGCAGTCTTCCCCAGTTCATATCCCTTGCCTCTTTTCAGAGCTGAGAGAGATTACAGGTCCTATGAACCCATGCCGAGTTTTTCACAGGAGTGCTGGGGATCCAAACTCAGGTCCCCATGCTTGTCAAGCAAGCATTACCTACTGATTAATCCCCCAGACCCTATTTTTTTTTTTTGCTTGTTTGTTTTATTTAATACTTGTTAAATTAAAATCTGATTACAGTACTTCCTCCATCCCGCTCCTCCCTCCAACCCTCCCATGTACTCCTCACTCTTGCTCTCTCAAATCCAGTCTCTTTTTCTTTACTTTCATTACATGTATGCACCTAAATGTATAAATAGAACCTGCTCAGTCCGATGATGTTGCATATATGAATCATTTCAGGTCTGACCACTTGGTATCAGATGACCCATTGAGGTTCTTGCCTGGGGAATGCTATTTCACCCTCTCAGAATTCCTGCATTGTTTGTAGCGTCTTATCTAGGGTTGGGGTCCATTGAGCTTTCCTGCTTCCATGCTAGCGTGTCTACTGGGATCTATCTAATAGGTTATTTCTCCTAGGCTGGTAAAATGAGCCAGTTCAAGCCAGATTAGATTATATTAACGGCAGGTTTATTGGGAAGCTGCTCTCGGGTGAATTCACTGATCCCAAGGACTGAGGCTATGGGAGTCACCATGGGGAGGTGAGGAAGAGAAAAGGAGAAAGGACTTATAAAAGCAGAGAAGAGAAGAGAGAAGAGGGACCAAAATTTCTGGATTATATAGGGAAGAGCCTCTAGGGTGAAGGGCAGCCCAGCCCTTGGGCTAGAAAATTCAAAGTTAGGGGCAGGGTATGCCAGATAGGGACTGAGGAATGCTGGAGGGAGAACCTGGAGGCCAGGTCTACTTTGGTATGTAAAATATGTGCCTCAGTCCCTTGTCTCAGGGGTTCGGGTTCAAAACCAAACATCCCAGCCTTTGGGTCTTGTCTGGGCAGCCATGTTTTTAGAATTTCATGGGTAAAGATTCATGGGTGTTGCTAAGAGATACAATCTCACAGACTTCCTGTTTCCCTGGCTCTTATCTTTCCATCTCCTCTCCAGTATTGTTTTACAGTAAAATTACTGAACAAATTAGAAATAGAAACTTCTTGACTTGGTTTAAAGGATACCTATGAAAAATCCTCAGCCAGCAGGACCATTTTTACACAGGTGAAAGTCTGGGTGCTCTCTTCCTCAGGTTAAGAACAAGACAAGGATGTCCATCTTTACTGTATTTATTTGGTATTACTACAGGGTTTCTAAGGCTTATATCAGAGCAATTAGGCAAAAAGAAAGGAAGAAAAGAAAGAAAGAAAGGAGGGAAGGAAAAAGAAAAGAAAACAGAAAAGGCACACAAATTGAAACAAATCAAATCATTTCTTTCTCAAATGGCATACATGTCCACATATGCAAATGAATGCATTCGTACATGTGTATGCACATTTAAATGTATGCGATCCACTAAAACTATTAGAATTAGCAAAGCGAGTTCAATAAGGACAGAGGGCACATGATTCACTTATAAAATTTTTTTTCTATTACTGGCAATAAGCATTCTGAAATGAAGTTAGAAAAGAATTCCGTTCATAATGTCATTCAAAGCAGTAAAGTATTTGGAAATAAAATTAACCCAAAAAGGACAAGATTTGTACAACCACAAAAATTTAAAGAAATCAAATCATCTCTAAGTGAGCGGAATGACCTCATGGATTGGAAGACCCAGTGCAGGGAAATGGCCATGCTTCCAAATCACTGTATCAGTTTTCCATAATCCTTGTCAAACTGCCTGCTCCTTTTTGGCAGACCCTGGAGAGCTGAGCTTTAAATTCATATGGAAATTTGAGAGCGAGGAAATAGCTAAGAAGCATCTTGAAAAACGGCAAAATTGGAAGAATCGAATTTCAAGATTCCAAAAGTTGACACGGAATTTCTGGATAATCAAGATGGTGTGGTACTCGCATAAAAGATTGACAAAGAAACCAGCATTGCTGAGTCTGAAGGGCAGAAATAAAGCCTTACATCAGTGGTCAGTCTGTTTTAACATGAGGACTGAGGAGGTTCAACAGAGAGGAAGCAATCATTCAGCAAGTGAAGCTGAGAAAACTGGATTTCCCCAGTGCACACGAATAAACTTAGCTTCAACCTCAATTATAGACACAGTTAATGTAAAATTGATTGTAGAGTTTAAATATACATTCACAAACTATGAAAGTAAATTTGTGCCACTTTAGACCAGGTAATAGTTTTTTTTTTTTTTTAACATAAAAAAGCACAAGCAGTATAGTAAAAATAAAGAAAAATTAGAATATACATCAATATTAACACTTGGTGCTGTAGATGATACCATCAGGAAAATGAAAATAAAATTTGCAGGATGGTGGAAATATTTGTTAATAATTTTATCTAATAAGAGAATTAGATCCATAATATATTTCAAAATCTCTTATAACTCAGTGATAAAAATATAAATTACCTAATTTCAAAGCGAGCACATGATGCGAGTAGTAATTTCTCTAAGGAAGATACATAAATGGCCAACAAGCACATAAAGAGGTGCTTAACATCATCACTCACTAAGGAAATACAAGTCAAAACCACAATGAGACACCACTTCACCTACTAGGATGGCCATAATTTAAAATCCAAGCAATAACAGAGGTGTTGAGAGGGCTCAACAGGTAAAGCGCTTGATGCACAGGCATGAAGTCCTCAGATCAGATCCTCTGCAACCACATAAAAAGACAGCCACAATACAGCTTTCGACATCTGTAGCCCCAGTTCTGTGGGGCAGAGACAGACAGACCCAAGGGTTTGTTAGCCAGCCAGTCTAGAGAAGTTTGGGTTCAGTGAGAGAGCCTGCCTCAAAAGCTGAGGCAGAAAAGTGGTTGAGGAAGACACCCAACACTGATGTCAAGCCTCTACATGCATATAATGGGAAAGGACGGGGGGGGGGGGGGGGGGGGGGGGGAGGAGAGAGAGAGAACGCACACCCATGCAAGCAATAACAAATGATTGCAAGCAGGTGGAGAGATTGGACCCTCCATGGTTAGTAGGATATCCCGCATGTGCTATGATGGGATGGATTTTGAAGCCTGATGTTAAATGAAAGAAAACAATCACAAATACCATGTATTGCATTTATCCGAAGCTACCACTTAAATGTCCAAACTAAGAACATCTATAATGATGGAAGGTGTACTAGATGCTCCCTGGAGCTAAAGTAGCAGATAAAGAGGTGAATATGAGGAGTAACTACTGAGGGTAGAGTTTCTTTGGAAGGAAGAAAATGTTCCAAAATTCAAGCATGGTAATAGCTGTACAAACCTTTCAATACACACAAATGCATGCATACATACTACACACACACACACACACACACACACACAATATACACACACACATACACACACAATATACACACACACACATACACACACAATATATACACACACATATACACACACATATACTAAATGCTACCTTTTGGATTGTTTGGTAAGTGAATTACACTTCAATAAGGATGCTAAAAGATATATCCATTCTTTTCAAGCTGATCTACAGATGCAACGCAAATCTAGTCAAAAGTCCCATTATTTTATGTTAGTGACAGACTAATGTTAAAGCTTGTACGGAGAAGCAAATGGCTCAGAATAGCCAACACACTGCAAAAAGAGAAAAGGGTCAGAGAAATGTTACCCAGGCTACCCAGCTTCAACACTTACTACAGGGCTATGATAATCAAGACAGCATGGTAGTGATGGAAATACAGACAGACAAGTTAACAGTAGAGACTCAAGAGCTCACAAATGGATCCATAAATACAAAGTCAACTAGTCTCAGATAAAGGAGTAACAGCAATTCAATAGAGAAAAGAAATTCTTCCCAACAAGTTATTCTGGGACAACTGGACATCCATGCTTAAAAAACAAATTTTAGGCGTACACTGAGAGCCCCTGCCTCAGTGCATCAGGTAGCGAGTGATCCTGGAAGACTCCCCTGCACCATCCTTGGGCCTCCATGTGGATGCACAGCTCATACATGTGCATGTGAAAAGAAGGGAGGAAAATGGAAGCAGCTATGAAAAGGACAATGTTAAATGGAAAAGATGAACCACTGGATGCCTTTGGAACACCCAAAATGTGACCAATAAGGGAGTGGCATTCAGAATACACAGGGAATGCCTGAAAGCCAACAGGGATCTGAACAGATACACCAACTCATGTGTGAAAATGGCCAACAAGTCCAGGGTAGCTTTTCAGCTTTTCATGAAGGTAAGAGAAATAAATGTCACTGTATGTCTATTAGGGGACAAAAATTCGAAGCACAAGCAACATCCAAAATTGGCCAGTGCACTGTTGTCTGACAGTCTTCCTGGGTAGAAATGAACAAACATTTACTTACCTCAGACATGAAACTGACCACAGACCAAATTAAGACCACAAAGTCTAAACTGGCAAACCAATGAGTTTATTGGGTTTATTTATAGGAGTATGATTGGGTGACTCAAAAGCATCTTCATCACTAAAAGCCCACCCCAGTGTGGGTGGAAATGTTGGACTTGAAAGTCCACACGTCTGGGTGGCCCACCCCACAAGATACAGAGACTGAGAACAATGCAAAAAGCAAGAGGTCTGTTGAATCCAGCTCACTGGGGCTGCCCTACCAGCAGGGCAATGGAGACCCTGGGTTAGTAAGGTACACACTTTCTATACACTTTTCTGGGGCAGAGCTTGGCAACATCATGAAAGGGTAGGCTCGCATTGGTGGTTAATTTTGATTTTTTTTATGATTGGAGGCCAGTGGTGGTAACATCAGTCAGCCTGTTACCACCCACCTGTGGCTTCAGCCTGTCTTTGACAATAGAGAATTCTGTCTTTTGTGTGGGGCCTAGCTGTCCATATCTGCACCTAGCCTTGCTTTTTCATTTTATAACAGTTACCTTTGGCCCTTCCAACTGTCTGGAATGTTTCCCGGTCTGGCTCATCAGCTGCCTTTTGTCTCTCAAGGCCTCACATTAGCTCAAAAAAACTGGAACCCAGAGCTCCTAACAACTTGAAGGCTGAAAAGGTCAGATAGCCTCTTCTCTTCACCATCTTTATTACTTAGGTAGCCTTGAGGAAGGAGGTGCCTTGTACATTTGATAAACTTCAGGGACTTTCTGAGACTTGTGAGTTATTTACTTCCTGATTCTTCCCCCCTCCCCCTTTGGTTTTTCAAGACAGGGTTTCTCTGTGTAACCCTGGCTGTCCTGGAACTCTCTCTGTAGACCAGGCTGGGCTCAAACTCAGAAATCTGCCTGCCTCTGCCTCCCAAAGGTGTGCGCCACCACTGCCCGGCTACTTCCTGATTCTTTTTTTTATTATTTTTTTTTTGTTTTTTTTTTTTGTTTTGTTTTTCGAGATAGGGTTTCTCTGTGTAGCCTTGGCTGTCCTGGAACTCACTTTGTAGACCAGTCTGGCCTCGAACTCAGAAGTCCGCCTGCCTCTGCCTCCCAAGTGCTGGGATTAAAGGCATGTGCCACCACTGCCCGGCTACTTCCTGATTCTTAAGGAGCATGTCTATAGAGTCCTGAGTTCTATGACACAGACATGCAGCCATGAAGGACTCATTCAGTGTTGATGGGAATGCAGAATGGTGCAGCCACTCTGGAAGACAGTTTGTCTGGCCTCACAACACTAAGCATCCTCTTACCATAGGACCCAGCTATCTCACTCCTTGGTATTTACCCAAATAAGTTTAAAATAGATACCTCGGCAAAAAGAACCACACAGATAAAATACAGTAGCTTTATTTTTGATTGTCAACATTTAGTCACCACCAGGGTTTCTTTTGATAGCTACATAAATAAATAAGCCAGGATATGTATATACAATGGAAAACTACTTGGTGCTATAGAGAAATGAGCTATGAAGCTGCAGGAAGGTAGGACAGAATATCAAACACTGCAAAGCAAAACAAGTCAATGGGACAGTCTCTATATTGTTTAATCTCAACTACATGTTATTACAGACAAAGAAGAACTATGACAGCAATAGTATCTGTGGTTAATAGGGGTTTTGGAATGGACAAGGAAAGAAAAGTGGATTTTAGAGCCATGGAACTTTTGCATTTGAGACTGTAATAACAGAAGCACAGCACAAAAAGTGACCCTTCTGTGAACTACGCACTTTAGTTAATACTGTAAAACACTTACTCATTGATTGTAATAAATGAAATAAGTCATGGCTCAAGATTTCTTAGGCATCCAATGGGGCTTAGTCACCTCCAAGATCAGTCACTTCCACGTTTACTTATGGGGCTACTGGCAAGACCACATTCCTTCAGGTCGTTGGATTGAAGATAACTGTTTCTTGCTATATGGACCTTTCTGCTGGACAGCTCACACATAATATTCAGCTTCTGTCTTAGTCAATGTTGTTATGTTATGAAGAAACAGCATGAACATGGCAATGCCTAGAAAAGAAAGCACTTAATTGGGGCTTGCTTACATTCAGAGGTTTAGTCCATTATCATTATTCTGGGAAGCATGGTAGCATGCAGACAGACTTGGTGCTAGAGAAGCATCGGAGAGTTCTAAATCCAGATTTGCAGACAGTGTATACATACATACATACATACATACATACATACATACATACATACACACACATATACAGACAGACAGACAGAGACAGACAAACACACACACACACACACACACAAACTCACTAACTTCAGATCTCCACACTCACTCTGAAGCACTTGAATTCATATCTCCTGGTAAAAAACCTGGAGTCTATTTTTAACAAGTACCTCCAGGTAATTCTTGGCATCAGCCAAGTTTGGGAAATACTGTCTTAGAACATGTCTCTTTCATCTTTCCCTGTTTCTGGGCTGGTGAATAACTGCCTATAGCAGACATCACTAATTCATCACAGGACCCTTTCATATGCTGGACCTGGTTAAGACTTCCCAACCCTTAACAAGCACTTGAGACAGCCACTAGTCATCACGTAGAGTCACATTGAAGGGGAAGTACAGTTTTTATCTCAGCTGTAGTTAATATCTATTCTTGGCAATCTCCTGGCCTGTTGGTGATGGATACTCAAATCGTCCAGGTATAATGGCTCTGGGAAACCTTAAATCCATCTGGAACCTTCTGCTTATAACTGGACAGTTCCCCAGCAAGATGACCGCAGAGAGAGCCTGAAGGCTCCTATGTTCAACATTTTCCTGCTGTTTCTTCAGGTAATAAGTTCATTATGGCTGTCAGGAGTACAGCTGTGTCTACCATTCTTAAGAAACATTGTGGATGGTGTAGAGTAGGGGAGATTTTGTTAGGTTTTGTACGTCTCAGTCAAAGGATAGGCCCCTGGCAGCAGAACCATACCACTTCCTTGACTTCTGGGAATCACAGGACCAAACTTCAAATAAATCCACTAATATGCTTGTTGAAAATCAGTCCCTGAATTTAGACTTGATGGTGTTCAGAAGTGGAGTCCTGAAGAAGTAACTAGGATCAGATGAAGCCACCTACATGGAACAATGGAGCTGATAGACTTCTAAGAAGAGATATCTGAGCTGATGCATACCTGCTCTATCTCATCATAGGACACTATGCACCAAGGTATGATACAAGAAGAACCCTTGGCACCTGCTGAGGAGATGCATACACTATGTTCTGGGAGTCCTCAGACTCTGGAACTGTGAACCATATGACCTCTAGTCTTTATAAATTACTCAGTCTCGGGAATTTTGCTATAGCAACAGAAAACAAATGAAGACACACGATATTACTGTCGTCTATCACCTCAAAAAGCTAAGGTTTTACCAAAGGAACTAACCAGACCAAGACCAGATAAGAGAGTAAAAGCATGCCTCTGAGGTCTGGTGGAGCAAGCAGGAAACCCGGTTGTTGCAGAATATGGGATGTCTACTGAAAATCAAAAGGAGGCAAATGAGCAGACAACAGAGAGGGACCAGCTGTGCCCTGGGATAGAGGGCAAGAGAATGAGCGTGGAGGGAAATATCACTACAGCAGAGCCCCGATGAGGGGTGGCATTCCAGGAGTGGGGAGCACAAGCATCTGCATGGAAAAGTAAGCTACTTGCTTCTGAGGGTCAGTCAGGAGTGGCAGCATGGTGGGCAGGCTTGTGCTTCATAAAGGAAGCTGAAAGGAACAGTTTAACTAGCCATGATGTGGCTGGAGTGAGAATGACTGACTCACGCCACCGAAGAAAGCTTATCACAGGCCATTTCTAGGAGCCTACCTGACCAGTGCCCTGCCCTAGCATCCTACAGACAACCCCTAGCCCATAACTCATACACATGAAGCTTCCACCGAGCATCTCAAGACCTCCCTCTGATAAAGGCCAATCAAGGTCCACCAGATGTTTGGAGAACCTCTCTCAGAAGGATGCAAAAGACTAAAAATAAACCTAGTAGGCAAAAAAAAAAAAAATGTCATAGGAAATAGAAGCAATGTGGGAAGGAGAAAACAAGCGTGTAATTAATATCCTTAGAGATAAAGGCAGAACCACTGTATCCTTAACCAGAACATGCAATTATTAAAGAGGAGACGTTCAACAGAGGTCTGGAAAATTAAAAATATTGTAACAGAAACAAACAACTCAATGGGATGGCTGTAGAACTATGAGGGAAGAGTCTTCAAGGAGAAGCAAATGATTTCAGAGAGAGAGAGAGAGAGTCAGAGAAAATGGGGGAACGGCAGATGTTCCAGGAAGTGAGAACCAGAGAACGGGGTCACTAAAGCAGTAAACGAACAGTTGAGTCTCTAGGGTGAATACATCACTTGGTGCTGCAAGAATGTTGGAAACAGCTCCCACTCGTGATGTCTCAGAGGCAGGGAGTGAAACAGCACTGGGCTCACCCTCACCCTCACCCTCAGCCCGTGGAGTGGGAAAGATGGTGGAAAGGATGCAGAGATACCTCAGAACCCACTTTACGCTTTGATGGTCAATCAACCATCAGCCAAGTGTAAGGCTTTAATTGAAAAATCACCTCCCATACACAAGCTCAAAAATATTTCCCACCATGAATCCTTACTCAGAAAACTACTGAAGGGTATTCACCACCATTGCAAGAGGGCAAAGTGAAAAGGAGAGCCAGGAAACAATAATTTAATTCAGGAACAGTCGAAGGGAATTCCGCATTCAATGGTATGGGGAAGGTCCGGGTTGACAGGTGAGTGGCAGCCAGGGGTAGAGCAGAAGGACCAAGAAGAGAATTACACCACCACATAATTCAATACATGTCAACATATTTAAAAGAAAATTATAATCCTGTCAGAGAACTTGGGATGAAACAGTGATCCCTCCATAGAGAACAAATAAGTGACAAACCATGACAATTATAACCCCGCACAATTGTGACATAAAGGAAATACAAGCATGGGGCACCATGTAACTCAGCCTAAAACTAACGCAGTCGTGATCATGTTGGTGCTAAATATTGCTATTACCCCCGAAATGATACCGTCCTATTGGGAGGGTGGGTAAAGTACATTTGTGGGAAATAAAGCCATGTCTTACATGGAACAGGGTTAATACATGATAAAAGACAGTACAATATAAAGTTATTTACAAACATAGAATTCATAACTGGGGGGAATAGCTAAAGAAGGTAGAAATCAAAGCCTCGGGGGAGGAGCAAACAGAAGGGGAGAACACTGACTTCCCTTTAAAGCCTCATGAAGTATTTGTGAATTCAGTGCATGAAACTTTAAAATGGAGCACATACAAAGTGATAGTGAGTCAGTGGGGAAGCTCTTGATTATGGCAGTGGTGTTATAGGTGAGGAGGGAGGGGTCGTAACTCTTAGGAGATGGTGGTGATACAGTTAGTGATAAAGTGGCTCCATCACGGTTTTAAGGCACTCATCAAAGACGATGAGAGAGGTGGTAAATACATGATTGATATGTATACAGATGGTAGATCTGTAATTGATTGATGGTAGTCAGATGGATAAATGATAGATATAGAGCGATAGGTAGATGATAGGCAAAGATAAATAATAGAACAATGATTGTGGGCAGTAGATAGATTATAGATAAATAATAAATGGATAGATGGATAATAGATGATTGATAGGTGATAGATGATTGATAGATGATAGATAGATGCTATCTATATAAATGAAAGAGAGATAGACAATAGACAATAGACAGACAGATGATAGGTAGGTAGGTAAATACATAGAAAGACAGACAGACAGACAGGCAGATAGATAGACATTCCAAAGCATTAAATGCTGAACTCCAACATGAGTATGTGGTTGTTCACTATGCTTGCCTTTCAGCCTTTTTGTAATTAAAAAAAAAATAAAAACCTATTAGGAAGAATTAGTAAGTTCTTCCTAGAATCTATCCTAAAAAAACATAATAGCTCATCCCTTACCAAGCCCTATAGGACTAAAGAACTGCAGATTAGAAACACTAAAGTCCACCATTCCCTTCCCCCACCCTGGATCACTGAAATTCATTGGAAAAAAATCTTGTATGAAGCAGGTCTCATCTTCACAGGCTCCACTATGGAATGCCAGAGCACGTTCATGTTGCTTTTTATTTCTGTTTTGAGACAGTGTCTGTGCATGCCAAGCTGGACTCCAAGTCAGGAAGCCCCTGGTTTAGTTCCTAGAATTTTAGGCACACATCAACATAATCAGCATGCTGGGTCATGACTAATTGGTGCCTTCTACTACTAGATAGAGGTCCCAGCTTCAGAATAATAAGTCACATGTGTGTGTCTGTTTCTGTGTGTGTGCATTTCTGTGTGTATTTGTGTGTGCATGTGTGTGCTTGTGAATTGTGTCTTTGCACCTATTTATGTGTTTCTGTATGTGTATATTTCTGCGTGTCTGTGTGTGTCCATTTATGTGTGTGCATCTGCATGTGTGTATATCTTATCTGTGTCTGTGTTCCTGCGTGTGTGTGTTCCTGTGTGTACATGTACATGTTTGTGTGTGTGTGTATACAGGCGTGCCTACTGTACATACTATACGGTTGATGTGTGTGTGCATACAGGCGTGCCTACTGTACATACTATACGGTTGATGTGTGTGTGCATACAGGCGTGCCTACTGTACATACTATACGGTTGATGTGTGTGTGCATACAAGCGTGCCTACTGTACATACTATACGGTTGATATGTGTGCGTACAGGCGTGCCTACTGTACATACTATACGGTTGACCCTTATTTTTCTTACCACCATGTGTAAACAGAAAGCCCTTCCTTTCAACAACCCGGATGTGTTTCTGGGGAGGTCTAGGGTACCACCCTCTGCTGTCTTTAATTCGGTTCCCATACTGTAAACGGTGTCCTCACCATGGTCTGTCTTAGTTTCACTTTCTTTTGCATTTTGGTGCTTTTCCTTGATCATTTTATTCTTTAATATAGTCCCAAGCACATTTTTTGAAACAAGGCCTGGTGGTCCTAAGTACAAGAAGGCCATGCTGTGTCTGACAATAAAAAATGTGTGTGTTAGGACAGCTTCATTCAAGCATGAGTTGTTCTGCTGGCTGTGAGCTCAATGTTAACCAATAGCAATATATTAAGTAGCTTGCCTTTTAATAGAAACACAGTAAAAGGCCATGTGCTGATTGGTCTGTGGGCTGCAGAAGCAGAGGTTCGTATTTCCCCAGGATGTGCAGAAGCAGTGATTCACAATCCACTACCTCAGTGTTTGTGGTAACTCTGTAGAACATGAGCTTCCATGAATAACGACTATTGATTATCTAGGGACCAGATAGGTGGCTCAGTGATTAAGAGCACTGGCTGATCATTCAAAGGATCTAAGTTCAGTTCCCAGCACCCATGTGTCAGCTCACAACCATCGATAATTCCAGTTCCAAGAGACCTGGCAACCTCTTCTAGATGCCATGGGCACTGCATGCACATGGTGCATAGACATACATGCAAAAACAAAACTATACACATAAAGGAAGAAAAAACTTTAAGTGAGTATATAAGCATCCCCGCCCCCATATTTGCTCTTACCGTCCGTGTTTTCAACATCCTGGGGACAAGCACAGCCTAAAAATAAAGCATAGTGTGGGGGAAGATCACATTCACATAACTTTTAATATGTTGCTGGCAGTAGTTATTATTAGTTGCTTGCTATATCTAATTATAAATTAAACCTTACCGCAAGTATATATACCTAGTGCATGCACAGGATTCATTACTACCATGGATTCTGACATCTATGAAATGTCTTAGCACTACTGTGTATGTGGTAGGTATATGTATGTGTTTCTCTGTATGTGTGTGTACACGTGTGTACTTGCATGATGCATTTATATATGTCTTCCTTTGTTTTATTACTTTCAGAAACAACCATCAATTGCATTTCTTCTAAGATAACACAGTAAAGTTCTAGGGCGTGGCTGGAAAGAAGAGAGGCTAGGAGCAACCTAGCTGGCTCTCTGGGTAAGTCAAGGCCTCTGCTCTCTTTATAGACCCATTCTGGTCTCCTCAGCTGTGCACCCACTTCCTCTTATTAGTTCCCATCTCCTCTGAGCACCCCTCACGCACATACATTATGTCTGCCATTACCACCTCTGTCAGGGCCCTCGTGGCAGCTGCTGAATGGACCCATTTCCACCACTGGGTTCTTCAGACTGAGAGTGAAGACTGTTGCCAGAGAAGGAGAGGGTGATAGTCAGACTCTCTTGCCCCCTCAGCCACAGAGTCCACACTTGTAGAATTCCACAAATGTGAAACTAAGTCCAGGTGCTTACCTTGTCTCTGGGTCACCTGTTTTCAGTGATATCATCCATACAGTGGCACATTGGAAGGATTCAACAAATATTTGCCAACCAGCCAAGCATCTTAACATAAACAGTCATTCTTTGCCTTGAAATCTGATTCCAAAAGATGCGGCCCATTCCTTATGACATCTTAATATTCTTAGGGGAATTGTCTTTTCTTTCTGACAGACGCATCTTCAGTTCTACAACAGAAGTCACCAGGCAAAGCTGATATGAGTCAATGGCCTTGATTGACTGAAACTTCCTGATCCATAAACAGCAGCACACGTGGGAAAGCAGGCAGCTGAGACAGGTTCCAGTCCCTGCTTGACCCTGCTGGCTCCTTTGTTAAGACAGATGGATCCCAGGTCAGCATAACAAGACTTAGTTTACACTAGTCCCCATACTGGCCTCTGAATCCCCATATCTGGCTCCCTGTCTGTACACCCATCTCTCTATTCCCATGCATGTCCCTGTCCCTGTCCCCCAACCTGGCTCCTGGCTGCTCAACCCCACACCTGGTGTTCTCTCTCTCTCTCTCTCTCTCTCTCTCTCTCTCTCTCTCTCCACACCTGGCTTCTCATCACATTGAGCACTGTACCAGTTCCCCATGCCTACCCTTGGCTAGCTAGCACTACAATAAACACAGCTAGCATCCAGATCTATGCAACTGGCTAGTACCTTAATCTTCATGGCTGGCATCCCACTCCACCCAGACAGAACCTGGTTTTCACAACTGGCTAGCAATCCAGTCTACACAGCTAGAACCCAAACCCCACATCTGGCTTGCATCATAATGCACACAGATGGCGTGCAGGATCGTATGACTACAGTCCACACAAATGGTGACCCAGTCCAAACACCTGGCTCCAAGCCAAAGCCTTAAAGTTGGCACCTCGCCTCTACCACTGACACCCAGTGATGGTGGCTGCTTCCCCAGCTGAGAAGCCTCTCTTTATTCCATGTGTCATATACACAGGATATGCTCGCCTCTGGACAAACTCTAGCTCCCTCTCTACTCTCAATAAACCAACTAGGATTAAATCCTTGACATGCCTTGGTGTTGATAAGTCATTCCGATTTGATTCTGTATTGTCCGGGGTGACTTAGATGGCCCTCTCAGAAGGATCCACTCATCACCAAAGATTAGACCTGGGAGAAGTTCCTCCCATAAGGAGACTCTTCCTTTGAAGGCCCGGAAGTACCTCCCATGTATGAGTGTGGTTCTCCTGGGAGGTTTCTTGGGCTAACTTTGGCCTGTGCTGGGAAGAAGATGGGTTTCTCTACAGTATCAATGCTGTCTCCAGGCACAGGAAAGTCAAAAGTGTAGTGCAAGCACACTCCAAGAATAAGATACCTGTGAAGGCCAGGCTGTGAATATATTGTTGTTGTAAAGATTTGGAACAGTGCTTTTCAACCTGTGGTCCACGACCCCTTTGGAAGTCAAGTGACCTTTTATAGGGGGTCACATACCAGATAATCTATTTATCAGATAATTGAATTACAATTCATAACAGTAACAGAATCACAATTATGAAATAGCAATGAAAATAAGTCTATGGTTGGGGCTCACCACAACACGAGGAACTATATTAAAAGGTCACAGCATTAGGAATGTTGAGAACAACTCCTTTAAAGACTCCACATTACAGAAAATTTCTTAGAAAAAGTGAGGCAGAGAGGAATATGGCCATACGATTTCAGGTGGAGAGGACCTAGAGTCATGGATGCAGGCTCAGCATCCACAGTGGGTTCAGCACAATGTCAGGAATAATGTTCTGCTGGACTGGAACACACTTGGAAGGATGCTCACGTGTTCATATGCAAGTCTTCCTGATTGTTAAAATACTCTGACGGTTTCTGAAAAGACACCCTATTAGGACACATGTTTAAAAGCCAGAGGAGAGACACAACATGTGTACTCAGAAGCCCAGACAGGAACATGAGAAAGCAGACAGGGAAGCCTGCTCACCTGAGCTCATGGCTTTTGGTCATCTGTGACACAATAGCACTGGTGTCTTGGTCTATGTCTCCTTGGGCATGCATTATTTGTTGTGTTCTTTCTGAAGACACAGGTGGTGCTCATCCCAGAAGCTTCCTCTGGTATTGCCTTCATGAGAGCCACTCCAACCAGATCCCCTCTCTAGGGCTCTTGAAAGTGAAATGAGAAACCACAGAAGGTCACCAGGTCATTTCTGTTTCTCCTCCTGTTCCATCCAGTGACTTCATCACTGGATGTCCATCCCCACCTGGATTCTGGTTATATTTGCTACCTAAAGGTGGCACCTGTCGAAATGGCCTGAGGAGAGACTCAGCAGAGAGAAGTGAGGGAACCAGTCCCCTAAGTTCCCTCTCTTCCAGGCTCCACTGGCCATGGCTGACATCTCCCCACCCCAAAACTTCTCCCATTCTGTATCCTTGGACAGGCTCAGACATGCTACTCTGTCTCCCCCTTTCCAGATCTACAGGAGGTCAGAGTGTTCTACTGGCAGCCCCATGATTCTCCAGCATCTCTTGTTGGTTTCCCTGATTCTTAATCTGTCTCACTCATTCCTTCCAAAGACTCCTTGTACTACTTCCGAGCAGGCTATCTGGGCCCTGCTGGACCCCTGACTGTACAGAGAGCCAATGTGGAAGGGTTCATCAACTCCATGGTGTCAGAAGTGCTGAGTAACTGCTTCATGACTCTCTGGGTCTCTCAAATCCTGGCTGTTCGTTCCTCACCAGAATCCCTGAGTCTCTTACAACAAATCATGTGGCTGAGCTCTCCCGAGTGGGCTGCCGGTTTCTGAGATCCTTGAATCCTAATAAAAGCACTGCCCCCAGGCCTGGAAAGATGGCTCATTTTGTGAGAACACAGACTGCTTTGGCAGAGAACCACAGTGAGTTTGATTGCTAGAACTCACATTAAATAGCTCACAACCATCTTTAACTCATCTCTGGTTGGGTACCTTCACTCACATAAGCACACACACACAGACACACACACACTTGAAAATAATAAACATAAATAATTATTTTTTTAAAGAAAACATTGACCCCTCTCTATCCTCCACAAGGATGGTAGCTTTCTGCTATACCCTGCAAGGATTGTAACTCCAGGTGAGAAAGCCCATCCCTTTAGCCAGCAGGTACAAAGTGGATGGGGCCTGAATTCAGTCTTGAACAGGCAGTATCCTCAAGACTTAGCTTTGCACACAGCCAAATTGGTACTTGATGCATTGCTTTGAGTGGATCCAAGAAAATGGTCTCCAAGGTAATGCATGTGAGGGGTTCACTGGCCCAGGATCATTATCCTGAAGTTGCTCACTTGACAAGTCCCTGGGCACACTGCTAATTGGCGGGACACTCAGCAGTGTCTGCTTCTCTCTTCCACCAAATTGTCTTTGATTTATCAATACTCTAGAAAGCTGGCCACGCGTGGCAGACCAGGAATTTCTTCCAGGTCACAAAGATGCTCTAAGGAAGTTTGGGTGACATAAGCATTTGTTCTTCCCTTATCAAATTCCAAGAGTGACAAAAGAAAGATACAGGAGAGAGGAAAATTTTGTAGGATACACTTGAAGGGTTGATTTTAATTAATAGTCCAGCTAAAGAGCCACCTAGAAGATTTGCACACTTCTGGATGAGGACTTTTCTAGAGGTGTTTGCATCATGGGGGCTCTGAGCTATGGAATGGATGCCTAACATACTGGAAATGGGGAAAGGCAGAAGAGAGGGCCAAGTTAAAGTAAGAAGGCCATTAGAGGTGAGTTCTTACTAGCTATGTCTGCCCTGGCCTCTTCCTGCATCCTTCCTTTCTCTACTTCCTGGTAGACAGGAAGTAAAGAAGAGCATCTACCATAAACTCCCACCATTATGATATCCTGCCCAACCAAGTACATGTCATCAAATGACCACGGGGTGGCTCCTCTGAAACCATGAGCCAGGATCAATCCTTCCCCGGGTTGCTGCTGCCAAAAAATTGGTGCAAGTGACCAAGAACACAATAATACTTCCAGAATTGCAGATCTTCTAGTTGGAAGGAATACTCTGTGTTGGTGTAGTCGCACTTTCACAGAGGTTCAAAACCTGGGGACTCCTCTGTGCCAGCTCATAAATATTCAGAGCAGCAGGTACTTGGTGGAGTGTGAAGGGGAACAGGGAGAGATTAGAAAGTAGTAAAGATGCAGAGGAAGGTTCGGGATAGGCAGGATTCTGCCAGCCGTCAGACACCTTTCTGAACCAATGAGTCAGGGGCAGCAGCTCAGAGACACCCAACCCTTTGCTGAGTCAGCAAACTGCTGGTCCGTACTGTAGCAGTTCTCACTCTGGCCAGGCCTGTGGACAGTCATTCAACCAACATTCATCTATCTGGTGCCTTCAAAACGCCAGACCTCACTCTAGGGGTCCAAAAATGCTGCCTTCAATAAGATAGACAGAATTCCCTCTCCACAGGGGAAGGACAGCTTCCACCCTAGTGAGAAAGATAGGCAATTAAAACATGTATAATTAATTCTGTATGTATTCAGTGATAAACGCTGTGAGAAAAAAAAAAAGTAAGGCAGGGACGGAGAATTAAAGAAATTTCTAGATGAATAAGATGGCCAGGGGTAAATTTCCTACTAAAGCTATCTGAACAATTCTTGAAGGGGTGGGAGAGTGAGCCATGAGGAAGCTGAAGGCAACCAGACTGACTGGACCCTTCGGTCACCCTGTTGGAGAGTCTTTCCTCATTCCAATGTCTTATCCATAGAAGACAACTTCCTGCGTGCACCTAGGAGCCAGGACGCCACCTCCCCTAGAGTCTGAGTCTTATTCTCTCTCCATAAAAGAAATTTAAGGAAAAGTTCAGGAGAGAGTGACTGGAAAGGCAGGTGGGCAGGCAAGCCGGGTACATCAGCAGGTGGGGACAGGGAGAAGAAGGGTGTCTGAGGACAGAGGGTCCAAAGGTGACTCTCCTGCTCTCTGGGCAGGACTCCAGGACCAGGAAGAAGGAGGAAAGGGAGCAGAGAGAAGGACATGTCTGCTTCCTTACCTTCCCCCACTCAGGCCACCATCAGGAGTCTAAGAGAATGTTTGAATGAGGAAGTCTATTATCCACAAAAAGAGGCTTTCCTCTCTGCCAAAAGGGGGTTAGAGAGTGGAGCCTGGGGCCCACAATGCAATGTTCCCATTGTTTCTGGTCTTGCTGCCCATGGGCCCCTTCCACCTAGACCCAAATGAACCCTCTCTGGTGTGAGACCCAGTCAGCTGACTCCGGCTGTTCTGGCCCTGAGGCTAGAGAAGATGGAACACAGTAGACTTAGGGGATAGAGAGGGATGAAAAAAGAAGACAGAGGAAAAGGAAGACAAGATAGTGAGAGAGTGCTGGCCATTCTGACATTCAGCAGACAGGACCCTCAACAATGGCTGTCTCTGCCATCACACCCTCAGTCTTTGGTACAGAAAACTCTGCTGAAGGACATCTCTCACACCGGATAACCCTTGCCACCCTGCCTTCTGTCCCCGCCAGTCCAGGCAGATGCCATCTTGTTTTCTCCCAAGCCTGGTGCATCTCTTCCTCCTCTGCAAATTGATGCCCAGAGTGAGGTGGGGAAAGTGCACTCAGCAGCAGATATTCAGAACATGTGCCAGCTGGAGCTAGTGTAGCTTAGCACAGGAAGGACAAAGGAAGACCAACAACCAAGCTCTTAACCATATCCAGGTAGTTTCAAGTCTATAAATTACAGGGGATAGCAAATCCTTCTCCCCCCAAACACAGTTTTGCTAATAATTGCCATTGTTGATGTTGAGTTTTACTATGCATATATATTTAACATATCCAGATATAACAAATACATTCAACTTAGCTCCTCCTCTTAGATTTTTCTTAGACAAATTCTTATATAGCCCAAGTTGACCTCGAACTTGCTATGTAGCCACAGATGACCTTGAACTCTTGGATCCTCTACTCCTAAATACTACGGTTACAGGCATGAGAACCACACCCAGTTCACTTTTGCCCTTTTGAGTTCTTAGCCCTCAATAAAGAGAGTCTTCCTCAATAAGACTGGAACAGACCCCTGGAAACATACATCATAGGACAATATACAGGATCACTCCCAGAGTGCTCTGCGGTCAGGATGGTGTAAGCCTATTCAGGAGCAGTTTCTGTCTCTGCCTCTGGTGATGCTACATGGGCTTGTGTTTAAAGTAATACTTCTAAATAAACAATGACTGCTCTGTGACAGTAAAACAAAGACACTACATTTCAACAACTCCAAGTCTGTCGCTGTAGGGACACATAGCGTTTCTATTTGTGTGTGCATTTTCAAAACAGTGTAACAGGATACAAACAGCAACGCACTGTCTTTTGTTTGTGAGACACAAATTTGAAATCACACAGGAACTCTCTCAGTGGACTGGAATAATACAAAAAGTACAAAAAAAACCCCCATAATGATGCATTTTTAAATGTTGCTTACTTTGAAATGAAGAAAGGAGACGGGAAAACCAGAAATTACAACGTCCTCATCTGTGATTGTCACAGACCGCTATGTAGGTTAACAGCTTAAAGATAGGGTCACGTGACTATACTTCTAAGTTATCAACCTCTTCATAGCTAAAATCTCTGCTCTACAGCATCTTGCTTACTTTTATGCATTTTACCAGTGTACTAATACGTAACCATCAATGAAAAAAAGCATTTTATTGAGCTTCTATCCTGATTATTATTAGTATTGTTGGTTTTGTCTCGTGAATAGCGCTGAAAACAAATTTCATTAGCTGAGGTCAAATTTTTCCCATTGGGCTGGACAGAGCCGCACAAGCCCTGTTCATTAACACTGCTTGGAGAGATCTTCCCCCATCTCCTTCTTTTCCAGATCCACTCTTTCTTTGAAGAGTACCAGACAACTTTTCTCCATTTCTCCTTCTTTGATTCAGTGGTGGGAGGGGCTCCGGTGAGAGGAGTGGGCAGAGCAGAAGACCCTTTTCTCCTTGCATACCATCTCGAAAGGGAACACCTTCCCCGGGGCTCGGCCATTTTACCCTTTAATACTGCAACATTAGCACTCACAGCCGCACAGTCCGCTGCTCAGAGGACTCTCACCTGACTCAGCCAGCCCAGCCTCACTGCATGTATGGGCTCAGCAAAGCCTAGTTCTTCCCGCAACTTGACATCCACCAAATCCGGTGGGGATCCACAGCCCATGGGATGCATGGCAGCTAAACCGCCATATTGGTTACTTTCTCATAGCGGTGACAAAAGCAACTTAAGGAATGGCTCATTTGTCTCACTGTTCCAAGGTTCGGTGGGTTCGTCATGGCAGGGGAGTCTCTACAGGAGGAACATGGGGCAGCTGGTCACGCTGCATCCATAATCAGGAAACAGAGAGAAATGAAGGCCACTTTCTCCATCTTATACAGCCCAGGACCCCCCAGACCATGGAATGGTGTCGCCACACTGAGTATGGGTCTTCCCACCTCTGCTTAATCTACAAATTCTTCATAGATGTGCTAACAGATTTGTCTCCCAAGTGATTCTAGACCAGTGGTTCTCAACCTTCCTAATGCTGTGACCCTTTAATATAGTTCTTCATGTTGTGATGACCCCCAACCATAAAATTATTCTGCTGATACTTCTTCATAACTGTAATTTTGCTGTTATGGATAATAATGTAAAGATCTGATATGCAGGACATCTGATATGCAACCGCTGTGAAAGCATCATTTAAACCCCCAAGGGGGTCGAGACCCACAAGTTGAGAACTGATGTTCTAGATCTTGTTTGATTGACAATCAGCATAAACAGTCACAACCACCCTATCCACTCTCAAAGCTCAGAGCAGACCCACGTTCACCCCTATACCTAACTCAGCATCAACTCCAAGCAGCTCTGTCCTAGACACCCCTCCCCTGCACCCCCACCTCCCTCCCTGGTTGGCTTCTTCTGCCCTGACTTTTCCGGTTCATCCCCCACATGATAGAAAGGAAGACCTTTAAAAACATGTCAGACAAGATCACTCCTCTGCCAGGGATATCTCAGTCCACTTAGAAATTTTTCAAAATGCAAACATTGATTTTTTTAAAAAAGGATGTGGTCTCTACACTTGATTTTCCCGCCATTTCCCCAACATGGCTCCCCACTAAGCTCTTTTAAGTACATAAAGCTTTCCCTACATCATGGCTCTTACCTTTGCACCCTCTGTGTCTTTTTCCTGGGCCATCCTTCCTGTGGATTTGTCTAGGGGGTTTCCTTATCTCAGAGCTTCATTCAACTACTACCTAGAGAAAATCCTTCTTTCACAGCCAATCGGGTCGCACTTAACTTTCCGCTCTCCTCTTTATTAATTTATTTAGTTTTGCTTCTCTTCATTCTGTCCAAAAGTACAGGTTTTTTTTATCTGACTACCCTAAGTGAGACCAAAACCCAGCTAAGTCCAGAGCTGGTCATGCTGCCTCCATACACAGGACACAGAGGGTGACAATCCCTGGAGCCACGTCTAGATAGCCGCGCCTGAGATAGACAAAGAGAAATATTTCAGAATGAATATCTACTGGATCTCAAGGTTGTCCCTGGGTTTAGCAGTCCCCCAGAGCTACCCCATCTTTAAAATCTTAAATCCCAGACCTTCAGGGGTTGTCTTTCACTTTCTAATTTCCCCACTCACCCCCCCCCCCCCCGCCCCTGTCTCCGCCCCTGCCCCTCTCCGCTCCTTCACGCCCTGCCCAGGTCCCGCCCCTACCCCGCCCCGCCTGTCTCCGCCCCTGTTTCCCCCTGCCCCGCCCCGTCTCTCCGCCCCTGCCTTTACACAGCAGCATTTCAAACTTTTCATCTGTATCACGGGAACCATCATCCATTAGCTTCAAGTATCAGAAGCCTGGGCTGATCTGAGATTCCTTTCTCATTCTCCAAATCTAAAAGTGTGTTCTGGTCCCATTGGCCCTATCTCAAAAAAAAAAAAAACCTGCCTGGACTTAACATCTTCCTCCTGCCTCCACTGTCGTTCCTCTGGTCCAAGGCACTGAATCTCCAGACTAGAAAACTACAACAAACACTGAATATTCTACACCCCTTCTCACCCTCTCAGAACGAGCCACCTAGTCATTATACAGAATCTGGAAACCTCTTAAAATGATCACGTAATCACGACATTGCTGTCAGCAGGTTTCTAACACTAGAGAAGAGAGATCCACCCTGGAACCAGAGCAGAAACTGTCTTGCAGGCATCTAGCCCTTGACCACCTGTCTTTCCTGCTCTAAGAGACACCTTACAGTGTCTTGGCCAAAAAGCCCAACCTCCCTCTTCTTCCTAAAGAGCCCCCCTCAAAGGGTTTTGTTCCTTTTAATTTAATGACTTGATATAAGTATTCAAACAAACTAGAAGCTGAACACCGGGTTCAAAACAACTAGTGAAAAAAATGAAACAAAGCTATCGCCCTCCCAAGTCCCCACCACACGCAGCTTTATAGCAGGGGCCACAAGCACATCTTCCTAGACCTCAACAAGTAATCTCAAAATGGTCACTTTTGCTTGAACCAACTTAAAGTAGCCCTTGACCTTTCAGTCAACAGCATCTACTGCTTGGAAGCCATTATAGCTAAGAACACAGCAATGACTTAAATTAACCACAACTTCCTGCTCTGCTGGGGACTGCACTTTCTCGTAGAAATGCATAGAATGAATGAATAAACATAAATATACAACACAGCATTGATATAACATATCACAAGCAAACCTTGTAAAGATAGGTAAAAGTACACTTTGGAGAGGTTGGGGAAGGAACGGAGACAGTAAAGGGGTTTCCACTTCTATTAACACAGCCAAGACTCTCAACTCTCTGAGGGGCTCTTCCACTCAAAAATAATTATATACTACACACAAAAAGTTTTACCACATTGCTGAGCTCTTGGGAAATGCGATAAATTCTCAGGGGTTGTGTGAACAATGAGAGCATGCAGTCGAGGCACTAAGCCTAAAGTCAGTGTTGAGCAGAAGACTGCTGGCTTTACTGAGGAACACAAAAGAATTTCTGGAAGTTCCCCAAACACACAAGGAAACAAACTATCATGAGTAAGAGAGTCAACAAAAGCAAACAGAACCGCCACTGTCACCACCACTGCCACTACCTCCACTTCCACCACTGCAGCCGCCACCGCCACCACCACCACCACCGCCACCACCACCACCACCACCACCCTACCCCTGCCTCAAGAGTTTGAGGTGATGAGATTGCAAAATGCAGAATAACTGTGAAGTACCTAAAAGTGCAAGATAGATTCACAGAGATGTACGACAATTAAAATGTAAGTCGTGAGTGGAAGGAGGTGTGTTTTGTTTTGTTTTGTTTTTTTAAAGAATCCTATGGGTAGGAGACAGAGGCTGCTGCCATATTGTGTAGTCAAGCATTTGAGCAGAGACCTGAAAGATGAGGAATTATACAGTGCAGTCATCTGGCGATGGAATGTTCCAGAAGTGCCCAACAATCAGGAGTCAAGACTGTGTGGTACCCACAGAATAAGGGGGGTAAGGAGATGTCAAATACACAGACCTTACTAAATGGTGATGATGATGATGATGATGATGATGGTGGTGGTGGTGGTGGTGGTGATGGTGATGATGATGATGATGATGATGATGACGATGACGACGATCTTGTGTTACAATCTGACTGAGACAAAAAAGCCACTAGAAAAACTGAACAGAAGGAAAGGCAATTTCTCCTTACAAAAAACAGGGGTTCTCAACCTGTGGATTTCAACCTTTTGGGGGCTGCCTATCAGATATCCTGCATGTTAGATATTTACATTACAGTGTATAATAACAAAATTACAGTTATGAAGTAGCAACAAAATAATTTTACATTTAGGGATCACCACAAGATGGGGGACTGTATTAAAGGGCCACAGCTTTAAGAAGGTTGAAAACCTCTCTTATAAAAGATCATGCTGCTGGGCCAGTGACATGGCTCAGCAGGTAAAGGCATTTGCCACACAAGTCTGACACCCTGAGCTTGACCCCTGAAGCCCATGAAAAGATGGAAAGAGAGAACTGACTCCATCTGCTGTCTTCTGACCCCCACGCATGTTCTTCAGAATCCATGCTGTCCTTCTGCCTCCAGAGAAGCCCCTTGGCTCAATTTATATTCAACAAATGGCAGCCAAGTCATCATCACTGCTGCCGCCGCCGCCATCGCCATCATCATCATCATCATCATCATCATCATCATCATCATCATCATCATTTTGGAGTCATCAGCATTTTTTGCTTATCTATATGTGTGTGGAATGAGATAGTGTGCATGTCTTTGTGTGTCCATGACTATGTGTTCATGTGTGTGAGTCCTGGTTCGTGCATTCCAGGGTGTACATGGAAAGGTCAGAAGACACAGCAGGTATCTATCCCAGTCTTCCACCCTACATGGTTTCCTACCAGTTTCCATTGCAGACACCAGACTATCTGGTCTTTGAGCTTCCAGGGGTTCTCCTGCCTCTGCTTCCTATCTCACCACAGGGGTGATTACAGACACAGCCACTGCGTCCAGCTTTGTGTGGGTTCTGGGGATCTAAACTTAGGTGCTCATGTTTGCAGGTAAGGACTTTTCCCACTGAGCCAGCTCTTCAGGGTGTGGCTGCTAGTTAAAGTGATCCTTGGGATGAGATAACGTGAGAATTCATGGAAAGAAAGATGAAAAGGGACCCATAGAGTCCTGAGGAAAAAGAAAACAGATAAAACTCACAAAGGAGATTCCAGAAGGGAGCAAAGAAAGCAGGAGACTTCCGGAAAGGAAGCAAAAGCAATATAATCCCTTCTGCTAAAGATCCAAGTACTGGCCTCCCCGTTAGCTCTCTCTACGTGAGAACCCTGATTTTAAAACAACCCTCATGAGTGGGCATTGGATATGGTAGGAAATAGCAAACACAGCTGAGAAGTCCTTTCAAGTGTTCTGAGAAAACCACTGGCATCTTAGATTAACAGAAGTCTCTTGTCTCAATTTATATTTCTCGAATGACAGCCAGAATGACCTTTCTAAAACTATTATTGTTATTACTTTATTGGTATGTTATTATTACTTTATTGTTGTTGTTGTTGTTGTTACTGATGTGTCTGTGGGTGTGGATACGAAGGAGTCTGTGGAGTCAGCAGTTCTCTCTTTCCATCCTTTCAGGGATTCCAGGGGTCAAACTCAGGTCGTCTGCCCAGCCTACTGGTGACCTTGACCAAAGCTTGTCCGTGGAGCGACATTAATGAACAAGAGCCTGGCCCAGACCTGGAAAAAGAGAAGAAGGTGCCAGATACAGAGAGCTTGTGAACCATGAGGAGGTTTGATGGAGACAAGAAGCAAGAAAATGGGATAGAAACTAAAGGCTGAAAGACTGAAAGTCAAGGTCAGTTCCTGGCAACTAAAACAGAGCTTGAGCTGAACACAGGTCAGTGACGTCCAAGCACAGGACGGCCTGCACACTGACTACAGAGCTCGAGCTGTTGCAACTCCTGGCTAAGGGTGGAGTGTGAACACCAGGCATCAGGAAGCATCGATGTCTCCCAGCTCAGCATTCCCAGCAGGGCTCTGTGAACATCCATATTGCCAGAGGAACTCAAAGCTACTTGGAGCAACTCTCCAGTCGCAGCAACAGCCAGAGCCATCCTCATCCTCATCTCTCAGTTACCGGTTGTGATCAGGGCAGGGAAACCCCAGCTCCAAAGACATGTGTAATTGGCAAAGTGAACTAATGGGGAGGGGATTGCTATCTGGGGAGAGAATAATTTTGTTCTTTTGTGGCTCCCCTGGAAGCTCAGTGTGTATGCAGACAGGAAGTGGCTGCAAACACAATAAGCTACTCCCTCAAGAGTTGACAAAGTGCAGGACCAGCCTTAGTGATTTTCATCAAATATTGGCAGTTGGGGAAAACATCTGGTGGTTTCTCTTATGAAGATTCAGGAGAAGGGATGCTGGAGTCGGCACAAGGGTCAGCCCCCCTTGATCTCTGCGGCTGTTGCTCATTGCTAATGCTGGGCACTTTGCATACATTTTTATCATTCATTTCCCACCACTACCACCGAGATTCTGTGCCCAGGGTATAATTATCCTCCTCCTGCAGATGTGCCTCAGAAGTGAAGGATTGCCAGTGATGTTTAACATTGATGGAACGTGTGGTGAAGGGCGCAGGCATTGGGCTAATGCATTGTGTGATTGTATCAAGCCACACAGCAATTTGCCAGGGAAGGTCTGTTATCATCTCCATTTTACAAATTAGCAAATGGAGACACAAACAGTCGGGTCCAAGGTCACACAGACACCATCAGAGTTCTGTGGCTCCCGAATGGCACAGCTTGCATTTAGCCCAGACTGTTCTGACACCAAAACTTAGTTATTCTAATTGTATTGATATCCATTGAGAGAGATATATAGACTTTGAATCTGCTTGATTTGGGTATTTGCCAATCCTACTTGTTTATTTCCAAGTTCTTATAATTAAGTTTTAATAATAATAAAAACTTAGGCACTGGGAAGGTAGAGCCAGGCTGATACCTACAAATTCAAAGGCAGCCTGATCTACATAGCAAGTTCCATATCAGGCCAGCTACATAGAGTAAGATTCTGTCTCAAAAAATAATAAATAAAAATAAAAAGTAAAGAAGGAAAAGAAAACAATGTTCTCCTTCACTGCACTGTTACCTTTAGCCACTTGTCCCTCGGCCTTACTGTTTTTCCCATCTCCGGTGTCTCTGAGAGATCTGAAGCATGGAACCTGCCTCCTGCAGCTTCAGGCCCCATCTCCATCTCTGGTTGAGCCATAGGCAGTGAGGACGACTGTCCCCCACTCACCAGGGAGCTATAGGGCATGGGCATGTTTCATCTCACCAGTGTGAGCATGTCCTGAGCCTCTGAAGTTACCCTAGCCTTGGTTCATTGTGTCTTCCCTAAATAGATGATTCTACTAGCCAAGAGTGCTTTTTCTCTGAAGTTTCTAGGAAATATAACACAGAGAACAGACTGAACTCACAGCCTTGAATACTGGTGTGGGTGGGTGGGGGAATTCCCGGGGGGTACCACTTTCTTGGATTTTTAGGTAATCTTGTTCACCTCTCAGACTAGCTTTCCTACCTTAATGTGAAGGTAGCAGCCTAACCTTGTAGATATGCCATGGGATTCAGTGAGACCAGCCCTTCTAGAAAGAATAGGGATGGTACTCTAGATGTTTTTCTCCTTCCAAGAATTGCCAACGCCAGACTTTGTTTGTGTGTTTCGCGAGACTGTCGTGAACATGAAATGTTATCCACTAGCTTGTCATGTTCATGACACTTGCAGGCACTTGGTAGATGTTAATTAAAATTGAGTCGTCCCTGAGAATTCTTAGTCTAGATACCATGACCTGGGGTGACTGAAGGAATGTCCAGTCATTTGGTTTGGCTATCTGGTCCAGATCTATGATCAAGGGGTCTAGCTGGAATTTGCAGTCTTTCATCTTAGACTGTCCAGAACATCTACCAGCATGCACAGTTGAATCCCATGCAATTTTTCTAGGTCAAATTCAAACCATGAGCATATTTTACAAGCTCCCTATGGTCTGATCTGTGTCCACGTCCAGCCTCATCTCCTGCCAATCTCTTCTCACTGTCCATCCTCCTAACGCTCTTGTACTTCCTTCATGTCCTTGAAGGATGGCCGTATCCTGAGATACTACATTTCCGGGGCATCCCACGCATCCTTTACATGACAGCCACCCTATGGACCACAGTATGTTTCCTGTCCAATCACATTATAAAAACATATGAGCCATGTGAAGGAAGAAGGACATGGGAGCTTGCTTTGCTCCTCCGAGCTTTCTCGGTGTCTGACAGAGCCAGCCCTGGGGAATAACTGTCAATGCCGCATTAACAGACGGAAAGAATGCTAATTGTTTGGGCCTCCAAATGCCAGTCAGTAAGCCATGTCACTTTACCTATTCTACTGTCCTGTCACACCAGCAAGCCTGCATGCATCTTTGGATCTCAGTTCAGCAAATAAAGTAATTCTGATACCAGCCTAGGTTAATACAAACCAGCGGGCATCCAATTGGCATAGTGAACACAGCTGGCTTCTTGTGCACTCATGTGTACACACGCACACATGGATTCATTCACATGCATCCGGAAAGAACCTGTCCTGGTGTGCTGTTCATTGCAATG
Source organism: Rhynchomys soricoides (assembly GCA_019843965.1). Taxonomy (NCBI): domain Eukaryota; kingdom Metazoa; phylum Chordata; class Mammalia; order Rodentia; family Muridae; genus Rhynchomys; species Rhynchomys soricoides. The sequence goes on along the minus strand of JADRCH010000211.1, from coordinate 683,428 downwards.
ACTCTGACCAAAAAAAAAAACAAAAAAAAACAAAAACAAAAAACTGAGGAAGGAAGGGTTTATTTGGTTGATACGTCCCAATCACAGTCTCCTAATCACAGTCTAACACCAAGGAAAGACAGGGTAGGACCTTAAGGTAGGAAGCTGAAGGCAGGAACTGGTGCAGAAACTATTGGGGGTGCTGCTTACAGGTTTGATCTCCTGATTGGCTTGACCTTTTTAATATGTGACCTAGGACCACCTGCTGAAAGAAAGAGGAGCTTTACCTTTCTACTTCAATCATGAATAGAGAGCATGCCCCATATGCTTGTCTATAGGTTAATCTGAGGGGTGCATTTTCTCAGTGAGGTTCCATCTTTCCAGATGGCCCTAGCTTGTGAACAACTCTCGGCAGCATGGCACCGGAGCAGTTCTGAGGATGTGTGTGCCTCAACAGTAGCGTCTGACAAACTGAGCATGTGTATCAGCTACCCTTTCCCCATCCTCTTAAATGGCACCCTCTTCCTTATCTTCTTCTCCACCGGGTCACTACTTGGCTTCTTGTCTCTCCTCTTCCCACTCATACCTTCTCCCCTATGATTGAGAGTAACTCAGCTCTGTTCCAAATTCACACACCTTACTCAGTCTCTCCGCTCAGCAAGACAGAAGTCCTGGTGTTAATGGCACCTCCCCTCTTTAGAAGGCAGTTTAGCTACAATCTATTTTACTTAAGGATAACCCCAGGGGTTTCACCCAATCCCCAACCCAAGCCATTTATCAAAGCGGCTCTACCAAGCACATCTATCATTTGGTCCAAGGATCTTTCATTCTGGCTGCTTAGAGGAGAACATGAAAGATAACACTTCTCTTCGGAGCTACAGATCCATACATAAAGTCAAGGCGGGGTTCTCCTTCATCCAGTGATGCTGCCAGGAGGAGGTTTACATGGGTCTGTGCAAGCAAAAAAGAAGGAAATTCATGCCTGGGTTTCCCCAGCCTTGATGATTCATGACACTGCCTTGTTTCGTCCTCTGAGCATCATTCTCAGGCTTAAAGAGACTACAGATCAGAAAGGGCAAGCAACTTGTCCAAGGTCACAGCAAGTTAGACACAGAACCAGGACTTGACCCCAGCCATTCGGGCTCCTGAGTCCACATTTTTCCAGCACACCGGGATGCTTCCTCTCTCTGTGTCTAAATGCACTGAGTAGATGCTGCACTGCAAGATCCTAAAAGCCTCCAGAAAATGTGAGCCAGGTAGGGAGTGATGGATGCTGGAAAGGAAGTACGTCACATCACATTAGAGCTAAAGGGGATCTTAGATTGTTTTTATCAACTTCATTTTACAGATAGGGACACTGGGGTCCCAAGAAAGAAAATGGTTTCCCTGTGACCACATAGTAAAGTAGAACCAAGCAAGACTAAAGCTCTGATCTAACGGAGTGCTTTCAACCTGTCTACCTTTGTCCCACAAACAACATGTATGCTATTCTAATGTTGAGTTGCACACACACCCAGCCTCTTCCATCCAGTTTTCATCCATCCCAACAGGGAAAACCGCAAGGGTTCATTGCCTGCAGCCCCCACATCCTGTACCCAATTCAGTACCCAATGACAAGACGTCCTCACCTGAAAGGTCACAGCTACTTCAACTTTGGTTTCCCTGCCAGCCGAGGGTCCTGGCTGGTGTGATGGATGCTGGTAAGTCTCTTCTTTGGAGATGTGGCGATAGAATATTCCCATCCAGGCACTTGAGTCCTCCCACAGGATGGGGCAGGCCTCTGGCTTCTGAGAGCTGGGCTAGCTAGCAGTGGAATAGATTTTCCCACAAGCCAACTTTGGAGCCAGCCTTGGTGCAATGCGGCACTCACAGAAACCCAAGACCAAGTGCAAAAGAAAGAAAAAAAAATGCCTTTGGCTCAATATGTAAAAACTCTCCAGCAATAAATTTAAGCAGTTCCATTTGGGGCTCTCACAATTTCCTCTACTCAGACAAACTGCTTTTGATTTCAAACGTTCCTGAAGGAAATTGGCCAATTGCTTACTTTGACTGTCAGGGCCATTATGCTGAGCCTGACGGCAGGACACAAATACAACCTGGGGGTTTCTCAGACTCAGGTCCTTGTAAAACTGGCCCCTTTGATGCGGGTCCATCCCTGCAGACCTTCACCCCTTTTGAAGTCTCAGAGCACTCATAGACCAGAACAGAAGCAAATGGGGCCAGGCCAGGTCTCCAGCACATTGTAACAAGGCAGTCTAACACCTGGCTGTGTACTATAGATTAGCAATTGTGTCTTCTGTCCACAGGGACGAGGTGACCTCCTGATACCTGGGATAGGAGTGGTCAAACAGACCACTCAGAGGAAGTAAGAAGAAACGTCCGAGTCCAAAGGGTCGGATCATGGCCATAAATGCTCTGTTTATGGAGCCTGTCTCTATGTCAGACAATGTGCTGAGCACTTTACATGGAAACTGATATGTTTATACAAAGATAAACAGGTATAAGGACATGTTCTATGGGAGGGTAGTCAGGTATGGGGGAAGGGGGTGTCTCAGCGGGTCCATGCTGAGGCATCCCTTCCCCCAGAGGGACCAGACACACTCGAAGGTATAGTATAGAATAGAGTTTATTCAGGGTATGGGGAGGGGAGCTAAGAGGGTAATAGAGGCAGAGAGAGGGAAAGAGTAGAGAAGTGGAGGCCGGCGGCCTTGACCACGTGGAGAGAGGGGGGAAGGGAATGGGGAGGGGGCAAAAGGGCAAGAGGCAAGGCAAGAGAGGAGGCAAGAGAAGAGAGAGAAGTAAGAGAGAGGCGGGGCCAAGCAGCCCCTTTGTAGTGGGTCAGGCCCACCTGGCTGTTGCCAGGCAACTGCGGGGTGGAGTTTAGACAGAATGCTAACAGAAACCGCACTAAATTAAAACTCCTTGTTGTCTCTTTGGATCTATGCCTAGTATACTGCAAGCGCTTTACAAGTGTTAGCAACTGCAGTGGATGTCACCTCTTTTTGTTTGTTTGTTTCGTTGGTTGGTTGGTTGGCTGGTCGGTTTGGTTTTGGTGTTTTTTTAAACGTTTTATTGAATTTCAGTGAATTTCCCATCATGCACCCCAATCCCACTCATCTCCCCATCCCTCCATATCTGCCCTCTGCCCTTGCAACTTAACCCTAGCCTCGAAAAAAGAAAACAAAAAATAAAAACAAAAGTTAATTAGTTAATTAATTAATTTAAAAATAAAAATCTGGCTGTGGAAGCCACTGTGTGACTTGGGCTATAATTCTTTTGTCCACACAGCTTTACTTGCAAATGCTCATTGCAATGAGTCACTGGTCTACCCGGAGGCCTCTGGCTTCTGCTCCACTCTCAGTACTGAAACCTCACTGGGACTCCTCTCAAATATCCTGTTGTTGCCCTGTGTCAAGGAGATCCTGCAGCTTTGGATCTGCAGGACTGGTCCCTTCACACTCTCCAGCAGTTCCTAGATGGGGTAGGTGTTGGGGTGGGCCAACTCAAAGCCTTGGATCTGGGCCTGGGTGGTAGTTGATTGTTCTGCCTGCCAGCTCTCCCACACTCACACAGCCGTGGGGCCAGCTCTCCAGCACTGCTCCAGCGAGGGACAGGGCCAACTGTCCCATTCTCACCCTGTCAGGGCACATCCTAGTGACACAGCTCACTTGCCAGCCTGCACTGACGTCTCTGGGTGTCTTGTGTCTTCACCATGTGGTAGTAGATGTGCCTCTGGGCATCTTCAGCACACCCAGGGCCATGTGGCTGAGTGTGCCTCTTGAGTGTCTTCTGTGTATGCTGATGCTATCATTGTTAACAAGGGCTTCCAGTCAACTCTGAGCTGGCTCCCACTAGCTTAGAATAGACAACCTGATCTATAAGTTCCCACAGCGCTCTTTTAGCAAAGTACACTTGACGGTACACTCAGCATTTGTATCGTCTCAGTTTGGGAGAGACTCTGTCAACCCTTTGATCCCAGATCTCTGACCCTAACGAATGATGCAGTCTGGGCATGGAGCTCCCAGAGAGTCCCAGAAGCCTGGCTGGACAGTCGCTCACATCCAGCCATCTGTGATGATAGAGACACTCCTCCACCTTCGCCCACAGTGGGAGAGGTTGCACATGATGCTTCAGGAGAGAGGAAAAAGGGATTTATTTCTTTTGGTGGGCATCTCCTGACTCCAGCATCACCATGACAACATCTGGAAGGCATCCCTTGCTAGAAGCCGAGGCCCAGAAGACTCTTTGTTCCTGTCGTGGAGCTGAGTGACTGTCTCAGGTAAGCAGGTTCCAGGAAACTTTCTCCCAGCTGGGCAGGAGGACACAGGCAAGGGCTTCATGAGCAAATCACACACACACACACACACACACACACACACACCCCATATATACATATATACTCAAACATAGACACACTTACACAATATGCATATATTTACCACATACATATATACATATATACACATTCATGCATACATAAACATACATACATGCACACAAACACACATATGTACATACATACACACACTACACACATATATATACTCACACACATCTATATACACACATACATACATACATATACACACATACACACAAACATGCACACATACATATATACATAAGCATAGATACATACACATACATGCACCCACATAAGCATTCACACATATATACACATACACATGTATACTGACACATACATACACACACATATATATACACCCCATACATATACATATGCATGCATACATATACACACATATATACACACACGCACACATACACACATAAGTACACACACAGTCACACATACACATATATTCACGCATACACACACATATGCACACACACACACACTCTCTCAAAGAGCTTGGCCTAAAAACACAGGTTAAATACTGACTCCTAGCAGTCAAGTACTTTTGAAATGTGCCTTGTTCAAAGTGGCTAGTTCCATTCCTCACCATATTCTACCCCAAAGGACACTTGCTTCTTCCTTCTCTGTAGATCCTGGCAACCTCCAGGATGGGTCTCTCCACGACACATCAGTTGATCCAAATAGATCACAGTTACACAGAGATGCTACAAGTGTTCATTCCCAGCACAGGGCCAGACATTGGTAACACACTATTTTTTAAAAAGGAAGGCACCCTGGACTCCCAAGAAAACAGACTTTAAGGCCAGAATGAATACCAGAGTCTGTTAACGCTGATATCCAAAGTAAGAGGGGATGGAAGGAAGGATGGGTTAATGAAATCTAGCCCAGTGCCTCAGAGACATGGTGGTACTGTTAGATGGGATGCACGGTGGGGGAAGACATCCACAAAGCTCCTCTAAAGTCTGTGCTTGTTAAGCCAATTTTAGGGTGATACCTAAGGCACATGCTAGGATGTAGCTCAATGACAGAGTGCTTCCTGGGGTTTGACCCCCATCCCCTCCTCCCCACCCTACACACTGAGGGAAAAGAACAAACAGGTGCCTCACTGCCTTCTAAGGTAGCTCAGCCCAGTTACACGGGATGTTTTCTTTTACTGAGGAGGTATCCAAGTTTGGGGGAGATCTGAACCGCTCATAACAGGAGCAAAGAAAGTAGAACTCAGTCTGTCTTATTTCTTCCCCATAAGGACATTATTAGACTGCCTATGAGTCAGAGTCTCTATTCACATTTAATCTGAGAGTCTCAGAAAAAAAAGTATAATTCTTTGTCTATGTTAGGGTGGCTTGATTTGGTCCCTGATTCTTATCCTTTCGATGGCTTGAAAGTTTCCAGGGCAAACTTCCATCACAGAGGCCTGAGGATCTCATGACTGATGGTCTGGAGCATGAGGAGATTCCAAACCACTAGCCATAGGAGGAAAGAATGAGCTGATTCGGCAGGTAGTGAGTTCCCCGTGCTCCATCGCTGTGGTTCAAGCAAAGGCTAGGAACCATACAGTACATGTAAGCAGAGGCATCAAGAATCTTCTGTATGACAAGAACTTCAAGTCTCTGAAGAAAAAAATAGAAGAAGACCTCAGAAGATGGAAAGATCTCCCATGCTCATGGATTGGCAGGATTAATATAGTTAAAATGGCCATCCTGCCGAAGGCATCTACAGATTCAATGCAATCTACATCAAAATCCCAACTCAATTCTTCATAGACTTAGAAAGAGCAATTCTCAAATTCATATGAAATAACAAAAAACCCAGGATAGCAAAAACTATTCTCAACAATAAAAGGACTTCTGGGGGAATCAGCCTCCCTGACCTCAAGCTACACTACAGAGCAGTAGTGATAAAAACTACATGGTATTGGTACAATGACAGGCAGGTAGACCAATGGAATAGAATTGAAGACCCAGAAATGAACCCACACACTTATGGTCACTTGATCTTTGACAAAGGAGCTAAAACCATACAGTGGAAAAAAGACAGCATCTTCAACAAAATGGTGCTGGTTCAATTGGCGGTCTACATGTAGAAGATTGCGAATCGATACATTCCTATCTCCCTGTACAAAGCTCAAGTCCGAGTGGATCAAGGACCTGCACATAAAACCAGAGACACTGAATCTAATAGAAGAGAAAGTGGGGAAGAGTCTCGAACACATGGGCACAGGGGAAAAGTTCCTGAACAGAACACCAATGGCTTGTGCTCTAAGATCAAGAATCAACAAATGGGACCTCATAAAATTACAAAGCTTCTGTAAGGCAAAGGACACTGTAAATAGGACAAAACGGCAACCTACAGACTGGGAAAAGATCTTTACCAATCCTACATCTGATAGAGGGCTAATATCCAAGGTATACAAAGAACTCAAGAAACTAGACTCTAGAGATCCAAATAACCCTATCAAAAAATTGGGAACAGAGCTAAACAGAGAATTCTCAACTGAGGAAACTCGAATGGCTGAGAAACACCTAAAGAAATGCTCAACATCCTTAGTCATTAGGGAAATGCAAATCAAAACAACCCTGAGATTCCACCTCACACCAGTCAGAATGGCTAAGATCAAAAGCTCAGGTGACAGCAGATGCTGTCAAGGATGTGGAGAAAGAGGAACACTCCTCCATTGCTGGTGGGAATGCAAGATGATAAAACCTCTCTGGAAATCAGTTTGGCGGACCCTCAGAAAAATGAACATAATACTACCTGAGGACTCCTGGGCATATACCCAGATGATGCTCCAACATGTAATAAAGTCACATGTTCCACTATGTTCATGGCAGCCATATTTATAATAGCCAGAAACTGGAAACAACCCAGATGTCCCTCAACAGAGGAATGTGGTACATTTACACAATGGAGTACTACTCAGCTATTAAAAACAATGACTTCATGCAATTCACAGACAAATGGATGGCACTTGAAAATATCATCCTGAGCAAGGTAATGCAGTCACAAAAGAATGATCATGGTATGTACTCACTGATAAGTGGTTATTAGCCCAAAAGTTCAAAATACCCAAGAGTCACTTCGAAACACCATAGGGCTGAGTGTGAGGTCCCAGATGGAGGACTTGGAGAAAGAATCGAAGGAGCTGAGGGAGTTTGCATCCCCAGGGAGGCAGCAACAGTGGCAACTGGCCTGACCCCTCGATACTCCTGAAGACTGAATCACCAACCAAAGAATACACATGGAGGGACCCATGATGCTGGCCTCATATGTGACAGAGGAGGGTCTTGTTAGACATCAGGGGGAGCAGAGGTCCTTGGGTTTGAGGCTGTTAGATCCCCCAGTATAGAAGAATGCTAAGGAGGGAAGATGGCAGTGGGTAGGTGGGTGGGGGAATACCCCATAGTGGCAGGGGGAGAGGAAATGGGGAGGTTCCAAGGGGGAGATCTGGAAAGGGGGAAACATTTGAAATGTAAATAAAGTATCAAGAAAAAAAAAAAGAATCTTTCTCCTGTCTTGTGCCGATGACTCTGTGCTATCTTTTGTCCTGTCTGCACAGGATGGTCTCTTCACACCACAGCTTTTGTGCCCTGACTACTTTAAGGATCCATTTCTTTAGCAGAAAATAGTGGAGTATTGAACCACAACCAAGCTGGCCTTCTTTTCTTTCTGTCTGCAGCACCTCCCCAGAAGCCCACAACAGCAGCCTTGTTCTACCTGCTACAAATACAGACAAAGTTTTGTCCAAGGAAGAGGACTTTCGTTTTTATAAGAAAGCTTGCAGGACTGGAAAGATGACTCCATAGTTGAAAGCATGTACTGCCTTTTCAGAGAAACCCATGTTGGACCGCTCATAGCTGCCTGTAACTCCAGTTCCAGGCCATGCCTATGCCTCCCACAGGCACATGTACATGCACACACATGTACACATAATTTTAAAAAGAAAAGAAGGACAAAAAGAAGCAAGCAAGCTTTTTAGCACCAAGAAATAAAGATGGCGTGAGTAGGCATCAGAGGTAGGGACCTAGGTCTCCACATCCACCTTCCCCAGGATTGTGTTTCCTGAGGGGCTCTGCATTGGAATTGCCTTCACCTGACCCTGGAAAGAATGAGCTGCTGGGAGAAGAGGCATCTCTGCTCACACACAGGGAACAAAGCAAGCCTGGTGCTAGAGAGAAGGGCTTTCCTGGCAGGGTGGGGAAGAGCAGAACCTGCTACCCACTCTCCAGTACCAACTCAACAGAAGGAGTCACTAGCTGCCTCCTACCACCATAATGGACATAGATTCCAAGAGCCTGGAAGCCTTGTAGGGAACAACTGTAATCCTGATGTAGGAGGCAGAAGCAGACAGACCTCAAGCTCAAAGTCAGTTTGGACTACAGAGTGAGACCCCATCAAAAAGACAAAAAGGAGGAAAGAAGAAAGGAGGGAGGGAGGAAGGAAGGAAGGAAGGAAGGAAGAAAGAAAGACTCTCAAATGTGTGTGACTTCTCACAACTATATTGTCTTCCTCATGTTTCCTAGTAAGAATTAGCGATAAATTGTTGTCTAGTAAGACTGGGTGGGTAAGCTCAAATAGGTGTGTGTGTGTGTGTGTGTTCACGCATGTATGCATGTGGGAGCCAAAGGTCAACTTCAGGTGTTGTTCCTCAGATGTAATTCTACTTAGTTTTTTAAAAAGAGAAAACAACAAAAACAAAGAAAAAAAAAACAATTTCTCACCAGCCTTAAACTTTCTGAGTAGGCTGGGCTGGCTAGTCATCGAGTCCCTGGGATCTGACTGCCTCTACCTCCCCAGATCTGGGGTTACAAGCAGGCAGTGACACTCCTTGGTTTTGAACTCACAAAACTGCTTGCATGATAAGCACTTTACCAAGAGCTATTTCAATAAAATTCTCAAAATGAAAGTGTGGTATACACTTGTAAGGAAACAGAAAGCAAAGATGTCTCATTTGAAGGCCAGTTTTACTTAACAGGGAGAGTATCGAGGGGCAGATTGCTAACTCAGAGACAAATGCCACAGAAGGAACACAAATCCAGACTCAGACTCCCAGATTCCTGCATGACAGAAGTGGAATCAGACACCTGGTGCGTCCACCAAGTCTTCCTTATCTCGGACCTGTTGCCAGAGTGCACTGGGGCAGCCACATTTGAAGAATGGGACTCCATCTCACAAGTCACAGGTGGACCAATCTGTTTGAGCCATGGAACAAGGAGCTCAGAATGAATCTCCCTAACAGCAGCTCTTTGGGGTCAAGCAACAGAAGCAGCCATGACATACCCAGGGGAAGTGTTAGGAATTCAGATCTTGGGGGAGGTTGAGTCCCGAGCAGCCTCATCTCCAGCTTCCCTCTGATTCCTACACTATCTAAAGTCAGAAACATTTTGCCCTACTGGTGAGCGCATCCCTGAGCTGCCACCACTAAGTTTCTCCCTCCGAAGCTGTTCAACTACTTCTTTAAATTCTATGAGACACCCAAATATATTTTCAATCAATCAAATACATTTTCTCCTTAAGATACTTCAAATTGGTTTCTATGGCTTGCCACCCGGAGAATCCTAACTATAGCCAGGAGAAACTGAGATAACACAAGTAGACGGTTCTATTCCCAAGTCAACACTGCTTCCCAAAGCTGCCCACACCTAGCCCACCCCCAGCTCCTCGAGGGAGAACTGTCTTACGCCCTCTCCTGCCTGTTTCTCACAGACTTGCCGTTAGACTTGTCTTTCATGAACTTATTTTCTCAGCTGACTTAAAATTTCTGAGCAATAATTATGCATATTTATGGGATTCAGAACATTTTTATTTCTTTAAAAAACAGCCTCTCATATATCCTAAGCTCGTCTAAAACCATGTATAGCCAAGGAGGCCTTGAATTTGTAATCCTCTGGCTTCCACAGCTAGAGAGCTGGGATTACAGGCATGTGCCACCATGTTATAGTCTGTGCAGTGCTGTGGATTGAACCCAAGGCTTTGAAAGTGCCGGGTACAACAGTCTACCACTGCCCAGCCCCCAGTGGTTTGCATTGATATGCAAACTGGGCTAGTTAATATGTCTGCTTCATCACAAACATTATTTCTTTGTGGTGATAATACTTAAAGTCTACTCTGTGATGGATTTTGAAACACGTAAAATCTCATCATTACGTCCTTGCCAATCCTGCATGAGAAAGCTCAGAACTAATTCCCCTGCTTGTGACAACTCAAGTCCCCTGTGACCAGTATTTCCCTTCCTTGTCTTTATCGTCTCAGCTTGGACTCTGGCAGGTCACCATAGCACCTTGATTTTTTTTTTCCCTCTAGTCTGTGCATCTACTTCCTCCCAGTCTGCCCCTCTGTGCCCCAGGATGGAAGCAGCCCCCATTTGCTCCAAGGAAGCATTTACCCTCCTTTGCATGGAGGAAGCTGGAAGCTTTCAGCAGTAGCAGTCAGGATCATAGACTTGTAAGCTCCACCTTCAGACTCCAACTCTGCCTCCTGTTTTCAGGTCCCCTGAGCACTGCCGGAGTTAATTCCTCTGCAACCTTCCTCCTCAAAGTCCTCTTTCCTGACCCTGAGTGAGGGGAGAGAGCTGAACAGAGGGTTTCTCCCACCCTGAAACCAGCAAGCAACAGATTTCAGATTTCTGTCTGTCTGCCCCTCCACACACACACACACACACACACACACACACACACACACACACACCTACCTTTTCTGTCAGATATGTGTCTGTGTACATTTGTATACTTGTATCTGTATATATCTGTGTCTGTGTGCTTATGCATGTGTTTGTTCACAACAATTTCAGGTCCCAAGAGCCATTTATAAATCCATTTATCTGCCAGTACAATAAACCTGGCAAGGGCTAACTTGTAATCCCCAGGTCCATTTCTACCAAACAGCAGAACAGCTCGGTTCTTCCCAGAATCCATCTGGCTCTGGTGTATGTTCTTCCGAGAGCCCAGGTCCTCCTACTTTAAAAGTCTATGCAGGCAGGTAAGTCCCTCCTTCAAGCCCTCTTCTGGAGAAGTCATTGGCAGCCCTGGCACCTTCGTTGCACCAACCTTGAGCAGACTAAGGGGCTCTGAACCTCACGAGCCACACCCGGCGTGCATCAGCAGGGACCTTTCTCCAACATCTTCATGTTATCATGGTGGCTCCTGTCCTGTCCTGACCTCACATGAAGCTGATGAGCTTCATTTACTCTGCTCCTCTCTAGCCCTGCACTGTTCTTTTGATTTTCTCCATTTTTACCTCATCTTATTTGGCTGATTACTGTTGATGGCATGGGCAAGCATATTTTTTTTTCCATGTTGTTTGATTTACTCCTTTACAATCATGCTACTGTCTGGGAAAAAATTACCCCATTTTCACTTACAACATCCATTTTCTCACCGCTTCCAATTTCTGCAATTATTATTCCACTTCGGTTTCCATTGTAACCATATGTCTCTTCAAAGCAGCATTTCCAACATGCTAGCTGCCTCGGCACTTATTGGTCATAATGATAACATTTGGAAAACACCTTCTATCTGAGCACAAACACTGCAAACACACTCTAACAAAGCAAATGACAGCCAAGGAGGCGCTGGCGCCATCTGTCAGCGGCAGGGAGAGTTGAAGTTGTTTTACAACAGAGTGGACAAACTTTTATTTGCAAATAAAGTTTTATTGGCACACTGCCGTGCCCCTTCATGTAGGCTCTATAGATGTTTTTGAACTGCACTGGTGGTGGAATGTTTCTGATAGAAACTGTCACAGTTAATCTTCATTGCCAACTTGACTGGGTATAGAATCATCTAAATTGGTGCTTGTGGTGGAGTGTGCCTCTCGTGAGAATGTTCATAGACAGGATTAACTGAATGAGCAAGGAAGACTCACCCTGAACAACTATCCCCAAAATCAATGGTGCACATCATTAAGCATTTATTTCCAACTTCAGCATCTCGATGTCTCTTTGGAGGCTCTGACTCAAGCCACAGGGCTTTAGTATCTGATTCATTCCCTGACATTTCTCATTCTTCCAGGACAGTGACCTGACCATGGTCCTTGTTCACCTGAGAGTGGCAAGGTCCAAAGTCCAACTGCTTAAGCCTATGCCAAGATTTTGTTTTCTTTATACCTGATAACAACCCATTGATCAAACCAAGTCACAAGGTCAAGCCCAATGTCAATGCCTGCTTCTTGTGGTGTGAGCTAGGAACAGGATTATTTGCCTCTATAACAAGGTGCCTCTGCCGATTTGACTAAGAATGTCTTCCATAGGCTCATATATCTGAATACTTAGGGAGTAGCACTACTTGAAAAGACTAGAAGATGTGGCCTTTTGATAGGAAGTGTGTCACTGGGGGTGGAGGAGCTTTGAGGTTTCAAAGGCCCAAGCCAGGCCTGTTAGCTCTCTCTCCTTCTTGTTGCCTGTAGATCCAGATGTAGAATTCTCAGCTCCTTCTCCAGCACCATGTCTGCCTGCATGCCACCATGTTCCCCACCATGGTGATAATGCACTGAACCTCTGAAACTGCCAGCAAGCCCCAATTAAATGCTTTCCTTTCTACGAGTTGCCTTGGTCAAGGTGTCTCTTCACAGCAATAGAACAGTGACTAAGACAATATCGAAATATGCTAGAAGGCATGTTTCAGCAGACCTTATGAAACTTTTAGGAGCCTCTAATGTAGTTAAAACAAGGGAGAAAACCTTTCTCCCCTGCTCTCTCCTGTCACCACAAATATTCTTCAGCTTTAGGGCTCTATCCCCCGAGATGACAGCAGTACCAGAGCCCAGTTCTATGACAGTGAAACAGTGGTATGGGACTGGCAGAGAGGCTGGCCCTGGCAGACCAGCAGCAGAACTCTGCCCTTGAGTACAGGGGGAGAGAGAGGCTCCAATGCCCAGTAGAGTGGGGGCATTGTCAGAAGATTCCAGCACCTGCATAGCAGCCATGGCACCTGCAAGGACCTGCCATTCCCATTGGATCAACAGAAGCTCCTGGAGGAGAACAGGGTACCCAGAGAAGCAGCCCAACATCTGGGGTACCTCACAAGCCCCCCAAGATTTTTTTCAGGAGCTGGGGGAGGCACAGGCAGTAAAACTTAAGTCTTCCCCTTTTCATGTGATCTCATGGACATCCAGGGATGGAAGGGGAAAGGTTCTGAAGACACTCAGAGTATACAAATGGGTTTCTAAGCCTGAATCACTCACACTTTAGAGCAGAGAGTGGGCTTCCTTACACACACACACATACACACACACACACTTGAAAGAAGCGGGAGCCATAGTTTCTAGCCCTCCCTCCTCCAAACCCATCAAGCATAGATTCCTACCTGTGCTTGCCCAGTGAACTGAAACTAATCCTGGCCCCAGGGACACAGCAGCCTGATTCCAAGAGTCTCTGGAGAGGAGCCCTGGAAAGGATCCACACACCTCTACATCTGGCCAGCCCAGCCAGCCCCATAGCTGGTGATCAGTAAGCAAAAAGTAAGCTCAGCCCCTAATGGTGGCTAATGGCGGGCTTAAGTACTCATTACCCAAGGAACCCCTGAGGTTGGCTCACTTACTGTATTGAATGATCCTGCAGGCCCACAGAGCAGCTCCTCCTAATGAGAAGATCGACTAAATGCTGAACCTGAGCCCAGGAAGTAACTGGGGAGATGAAGGGAGCCCTCCAAGGCCCTCTGTGGGGACCCAGAGAGCACAGCTCTCCTTGTGTAGTGCCCCCACAGCTCCAACTGCAGGAGGCTGAAGAGTTAAAGTTCTGTTACCAGTTGGCTTCCAAGCCAACCTTGACTTTCACCTCTGTCCTAGCTCAATCATCATTGATGACATACATCTACCAAGAGCTGTTTTGCCTCCAGACTCCATTCTATCCCCAGCCGCCTGGTCTCTAGCTCTCTTCTTCCCACCTCCTACCTCCTTTGCCTTTTCCACATTTTCTGTCCCAGAAACAACCATGCAATTCTCCCATGTTTGAGTCTGAAACCTAGAACTCCTTCCAAATACATTCCTCTCTTCTCCCCCGATCCCTTTCATATTAATCTATCACAAAACCTTACTGATTTTCCTTCTAGGCATCTCTTAAAAGCTTAGTCTTCTCTGCCTTTCAGTGTCTCATCACCTCTTGCCTGGACCACTTCAGTGAACCTCAATGGTACGGATGCTATTGCATCTACATCTGAATCTTAAACGTGGTACCCGTGCCTGGCATAAGGTCAGAACTCAAGAAAGTCTTCCTGGACAAATAAACACAGTGTATCCGTGGGTGATAGTTCTCAGTATCTGGCCCCTCCCTGTGTATATCAGCTGTGTGGACTCAGACTATTCACTTCTCACCCTTCCTGTCTAGGGAGACTTGTTGTAAAAACGGAAGGAAAAAATTAAACACTAAAGAAATGTGCCCTGCTAATAATATAAGCCAGAAGAACCCAAGCCAGGCAGAACTTTTATTTCTTGTCTGGTAAAGAGTAGACTGTCGCCGGGCAGTGGTGGCGCACGCCTTTAATCCCAGCACTCGGGAGGCAGAGGCAGGTGGATTTCTGAGTTTGAGGCTAGCCTGGTCTACAGAGTTGAGTTCCAGGACAGCCAGGACTACACAGAGAAACCGTGTCTTGAAAAACCAAAAAAAAAAAAAAAAAAAAGAGCAGACTGTCTGGAACATGCTACTTTTCTTGTTTTTGGTTTGGTTTAGTTTTTGGTTTTGGGGTGTGTGTGTGTGTGTGTGTGTGTGTGTGTGTGTGTTTGCTTGGGGTTTTTTGTTTGTTTGTTTGCTTTTTGTTTTGCCCCCAATATTTCTAGGGCACCTGGACCAAGTCTTCTGTAATGGTTTGTGGTATTTTTCTTGTGCTTAACTCGTTTTTACAAAACAGTGGTTGTGTAGTCAACCTTTACCTACCCACATATTTTGAGAAGAATATGGTAGGTGGTCAATTGTAAAGAGCTCTGTAATCTCTCATTCAGCTAAACAGTGCTTTGGGCCAGTTACCAAACATCTGCTTGACTGGCTGTATCGGTCAAGTTCATGGTCGTAGGCATCAGGACATCTCTGATTATATGAACTTTAAAATTCATCAGCTTCATCATTTTTTTCCTGGAATGATGCTGGAGGAGCAAGGAATTATTGGGAGTCTGAAACATTGGAACTAAAAAATGAGCAAGAACCGAGGCCCTATCCAAGACCCAAAGCCAAAGAATTAACCTGGGCTGGATGCTATGTCCACTACAACAGGACACAGCTGACACTAGGCCCAGCCCCACAGTCATAGCCCCTGACACACCCACTACAGCTGAACTCTCAGCCATGATTTCTACTTTGCTCCATTTGCTCTGTACTGAGAGTTCTAGGCAGTACCACCATTGGCCAGGTTCAGTGAATGAGTCAGGGTCCATCAGGAACAGAGGGATTTGAGAAAAGATTCATAATATTTACAGAGGTAAGAGGAGCCTGTGGGACAGCTCTCTGAGGTTTGTAACAGTGAATGCCTGGATAGACAGGAAGAGGCAAGAGACAGGGTGGTTAATGGAACCCAGAAAGAGTTTTACAAAGAAGGAGGACCATCCCCCAGAACCTGAGGACCTTCCAGAGGAATATGCAGGTAATCAGTCTGAGGTGACCTGGAAACCAAAGAAAACAACTTCTTCCTTCTAATCTACTTCAACACTTCCCATTAACCACACCCAATGAAACCCAGTGAGCAAGGAGCTCCATGATGTCATTGGCAAAGGACGGCCTCTGGGCGGCCGAGCAAGGAAGGGTACCAAAGAGGTTCAAGGAAGCCAAGGAAAGGTTTCTAACACAAGCTCCCCAGGAGGGTGACACAAAGCTTCACTGCCGCTAGCCACACTTTGGGAGCTCCACGAGATCTAACTTGGTCATCATGGTGACCATCCAGTTCCCACACCCCTTGGGCTCTAAGAATACCTTGGCTGATGGGAATCCATTGCTTAGTGCCATAACCCAGGTCTCCATGCCTGTGGGATGTGAGGTCTTACTTTACAGGTCTGCTTTATTTTCCACTGGTAGGCTCAGATAGTTAGAAAACTGGAAGAAGATACCTAGGCAACCCTGCAGTTCCAGTGAGTTGTTCTTGCCCACCACTGTGTGCCATTTCCCTTAGCAGTCAAAATCAATTTTCTTGCCCAACACAGAAGCTACTTTAGCCTGTTGCTTAGCTGCTAAAGGATCTCACTGGTCAGGGCATTGTCAGCTTCCATTGCTCATGTAGCTCAAGGTCAGGAAGATAGCACAAAATCTTCATATAGGTTATTGGTAAAACCCTGGAGGAAAGATGCTTCCATCTTCCTCAGAGATCAGGTCCAAGTACATTAGCTATGAAAGAGACAGCACCTGACATTGGCAGAACCCCAACCTACTGCCCAGATGCCCTCCATCCATTGGGTTGTATCTGACCCTTTATAGGCAACCCTCCACATTATAGCTCCTGGGCTATGAAAAGCAGTGTGTTCTGAAGATTTGGGGTCTTGTCTTACCTGTTTGAAGGATTCTCTGGTTAAAAATGTCAAGTATCTTTTAAAACGGTCACTTTGTCACCAGTGCTAATGGGCCATCTTGGTGTTGTTCAGATGTGACCCAAAGCACACACAGAAGACATCAGTGTCTTCAAAGCCCACAGCACTGGCACCGGGAAGACTTGCTTCACTGATGCTTGTCCCTCTGCAGACTCCTTAGGTCATCACACCTCACTGCCTCAGAGTGAGAACCAGGCCAGGCCAGGGCTGAGCATCCCCTCCTTGTGTGAATCAGCCACCTGCACGTCCCTTAGGCACTCAACAAGACCACAATTGAAGACTGGTGGCAGTTCCCACACCCCTGAAACAGATACCTTACAGCCCAGTTCACTTGGCACATTAACCAGCCTTCGAGGCTATTGCTCGGTCAAGGCCAGTGTTAACTGTAAACTGTTCTCAAGTATCTCACACCTGTCGATGCCCGTCCTGAGCATGTGTCACCCTCATCATGCCTGGATGCCTCCAAGCATAGACACAACTCACAGGCAAATTCTGCACACACTCCACACAAGTACCCAGGCACAGAGTTTGTCACTGTACTGGCTAGTTTTGTGTGTCAACTTGACACAAGCTGGAGTTATCACAGAGAAAGGTGATTCAGTTGAGAAAATGCCTTCATGAGATCCAGCTGTAAGGCATTTCCTCAATTAGTGATCAAGGGGGAAGGGCCCCTTGTGAGTGGCACCATCTGTGGGCTGGTAGTCTCGGGTTCTATTAAAAAAAAAAAAAAAAAAAAAAAAAGGCAGGCTGAGCAAGCCAGGAGAAGCAAGCAAGCCAGTAAGCAGCATTCCTCCATGACCTCTGCATCAGCTCCTGCTCCTTGACCTGCTTGAGTTCCAGTACTGACTTCCTTGGATGATGAACAGCAGCATGGAGGTGTTGTAAGCTCAATAAACCCTTTCCTCCCCAACTTGCTTCTTGGTCATGTTTGTGCAGGAATAGAAACCCTGACTAAGACAGTCACTAAAATAGAATCATACCACAGAAAACATTTTTGAGTTATCTACATAGAGTCCATGAACCCTGTACAGGAGGCAGATCAGGGGCCGGATGTCTCTATAAGAAAGACCCCAAAGGTTCTCAGATCTGGGCTCCAGCCACATGGTTAGCTGTGTGACCTTGAGAAAGATCTCTCCGATCTCGTGATTGTTTCCCAGTTTGGTGATAGGATTACCACAAATGATCAGTAAGATAACTTGTAGGCAGCACCTACACAATGCCCAGATAAGTGTGCATTCTCTCTTCTTCTCCACAGGAGAGGGAAGAGCAGGAAGCACCAAGACTTGTGTCCCAAGCTCAGTCCCCAGAGCCTGAAAGCCCTTTCCTCTCATTTCTGCTCCTGAATTGATTCATCTCAGAATGTTTGCTCTGGTTTTGCCCCCAGTATTTTTTTGTCTTTATCTGATCTTGAGATCCAAGGGTGAATAAAATTCAGTGCTCTGTGTGTCCAATGACACTTCCACCGACTAGACTTCCTCCTGTCTCTTCATCCCCCCCCCCACCACTTTATTCTCTACTTCATTTCTTCCCTTCCCCCACACCCCTCCCCTCTTTCGCTGCCAGTTTCCCTCCCTCCTTCCTTCTCCCCTCCCTCCCTCCCTCCTTCCTGTCTACCATAGCTTTCTATAATCTACAGTTTGCCCAACACTGACAGGCAGGCAACCTAATGGGCCATCTCAGGAAGAAGACAGATGCAGCCCTCGATCTCCAGAGCCTTCATTCAGATGAGCGAGACAGAACATGAACAAATACATTACAGCATGTTCAAGCGAAGCATTCACCAGGGCACAAAGAGACCGGCACACTCATATTTCAAAGGAAGTGAGGGACCGAATGCAGAGCTGGCTGAGGGGATTGTCTAAATTAGGTTCACACCAAGCGTGCACATGGGTCAAGGGTCAAAATCATGGAACTATTGCAGCAGAGAACTTCTTGGAATGAGCTATGTTGTGAACCCCTCCACACAAAGAAAAGGAAACCTCATTGAATGGTTGTCAGGGAGGGGGAGTGAGTCTGTGGGACACTGGTACCACCCACAGCGGTAGGACCTTATCACTGGGTATCCATCTGACCCTTAACATGGTGGTTTGCTTTGGGCAATGAAATGCAGAGGCAAGCTTATCATTCTAGTGTCCAGTCCGCCACTCTTCTCTTCTCTTGTTGTAGAAACTGGAGAAGCTTAGGGTTTTTTTTTTTAATTTAACTTATTGTGTTAGAATTTATCCAACCTATCAAAAATGTGCCAAGAGCTGAAAAGCAAAAATATGGTTAATATCTTAATGAACATGGAGAAACTAAGGTAAAAATTACCTTCTCATAGGAAGCCAAAGCTAAGCTCACTAAAAATGTCTATTTTTTCCCTGAGTGAAACATTTGAATATAGTGAAATAGACAAACATAGACTCCATCATGTTAACTACTTGCAAGCATGCCAGTTAGCCGCATTCAGTGATGAGCTGCTCATGCCATTTTACATGTAGGATTTTTTTTTTCATAAAAGCACTAATATTTTTTCTTTTGAGGCAGGGTCTCAAGTAGCTAAAGCTAGGCTCAATCTTTCTATGTGGCTGAGGATCAGCTCCTCTGTGGTGGGAGAGGGATAGCATCTGGAGGATAGTGCTCACCCACAGAACTCAGAGATCAATGCCAGGCATCTTCCTGAGTTACCATCACCTTATGTTTTGAGAGTCTCTTGTTGACTGATTGGTTAGACAGCTGGGATCCTGTGGGTGGGTGCCTTCCAGGGTTGAGATTACAGGCACACACAGCCAGGCCCAGTTTTGATTGTGGGCACTGGAATTGAAACTCAGATCCTCATGGTTACCCAGCGAGCACTTTACCAATGGTGCCCTCTCCACAGCCTGACCTTTGTGCATACTAGGTGTCTTAGCCAGGGTTTCTATTCCTGCACAAACATCATGACCAAGATGCAAGTTGGGGAGGAAAGGGTTTATTTGGCTTACACTTCCATGCTGCTGTTCATCAGAAAAGGAAGTCAGGACTGGAACTCACATAGGGCAGAAAGCAGGAGCTGATGCAGAGGCCATGGAGGGATGTAACTTACTGGCTTGTTTGCTTCTCCTGGCTTGCTCAGCCTGCTTTCTTATAGAACCCAAGACTACCAGCCCACAGATGGTACCACTCACAAGGGGCCCTCCCCCCTTGTTCATTAATTGAGAAAATGCCTTGCCGCTGGATCTCATGGAGGCATCTTCTCAACTGAAACTCCTTTCTCTGTGATAACTTCAGCATGTGTCAAGTTGACACACAAAACTAGCCAGTACACTAGGCAAGCATCTACCCACTCAGCTACATCTCAGCCCTGCAGGAACAGTTTTGAAATGGAAGTGTCAGAGATCAAACATCTGGAATGAGTGAGCAGAGGAGGAAACTGTATTTAAAGGTTATCCGGGAGCCACAGATTGGGAGAGCCGGCAGTGTGCGTGTGCAGTATCCAGCTGCTTTAGATGGAGCTGTTGTTAACTGAGCATAACCCAGCCTACTCTTACTGATCCATTGCTGTCTATAGCCCCAAACCAAGAGCCAGAAGCTTTGAGAGAACACTTGGAGGTCTTAATACAGACCTGGGGACGGGGGGTGGGTTCTCCTCCAGAACTCCAGATGTCAAGAACCTGGCTGAAGTCCTCTTTCAAAGCTACTCACATGGAGTTGACCAGAGCAAGGAAAGACAAGTGTTTCCATGATCCTAATAGAAGTCAAAAGTAAAAAGAGAGCTGGGGTGGAGACCAGCATATGTCCTGTCAAAAAGGGCATGTGGAAGGGCAGAGAACCCTGTCAGAAGGAAAGTGGGAATACATCTGTGACCCTAGAAGACACTAGGCACCAGAGACACATATTGTAGGAACCAGGAACTGTGGGCAAGAGGTGCCTAGCTTGTGCAGAAGTATCCTGGAGAGAATGGGGTCCACCTACTCTCTCATGTTATTAGTTTGTTTTTTAATGCGCATGCAAAGAAATGGATTTCCTTCTGACATTCCCTGGACACCTTGTCCTTATTGGTCCTTGGTCCTTCTCCCATCCCCCGCTCCTCCCTGCAGGTCCCCTTCTTCCTAGCATCTCCTTTCATGTCACTAGTATTCTGTTACCCTCTGTCCCTGCCTTAAGATCTTAAGATCACACACACACACACACACACACACACACACACACAGGCACGCACACGCTCGCGCGCGGCTATATGCTGGCATTTCCCCCTTCCTCCCCTCATCTGTTTCTCTGTCACCTTGCATGCAGGGTTTTGATTTCTCCAGGGCTAGATTGGGGAGAGAAGAGGTAAAGGAGCAGAAGGTCTCCCCACGATGGCGACCAGCTTTAACCACCAGACCTTCCTTATACTTAAATTGTACTCTTCCCCTACTAAAAATAAATCCACCAC
>JADRCH010000211.1:587072-662167 GCA_019843965.1 Rhynchomys soricoides | reverse complement strand
ATCTACCACGTGACCCAGCTATAGATCTACCACGTGACCCAGCTATACCCTCCCAGGCATTTCCCAAAGGACTCGATAGTCTCCCACAGAAAGACATGTTTATTGCTGTAGTTTTGATAATAGTTAGAAAATGGAACCTGTTCAGATGACTATCAACAGATGAATGGATAAAGAAAACATGATTCATATACACAATGGAATTTTAGTCAGCCACAAAGAAAAACCATGAGATCTGCAGGTAAATGGTGAGAAGGAAGAAAATGTGGAAGGAAAACAAGATCTTAAGATCTTAAGGCAGGGACAGAGGGTAACAGAATACTAGTGACATGAAAGAGACACAGCACATAGTTCCTTCCCCAACAGCTACAGCCTGAAATGGAGAGAGAATTCCCCCCATTTAAGCACTTAAGGCAAGATTGTAGGGCTGCATACTCTCTTGAGTAAATTACTTCTTGTCACCCTGACAGTATTAGAATCGCCCAAAAGACAAGTCTCTGAATTTGCCTTTGAAGGATGATGTAGATTAGGTTAATTGGGGTAGGAAGGCCACCCCAACCATGACTGGAACCATCCCATGGACGGGGTTCCAGACCGAATAGAAAGGAGGAAGCCACTTGGGCACCAGCATTCACATTCCCAGCTGTCTCATGCTCCTGTCCCCATGATGGTCTGAACCCTCAAACTGTGAGCCCAAAGGAGCCCTTTCTTCCTTAAGATGTTTTCATCAGGTATTCTATCACCGCAAATGTAACTAATACAGTGAGACACAAACACAAAAATAAAGTTGTTGGGGCCAGCGAGATAAATTAATGGATAAAGGTGCTGCTGAGCGAGCCCGATGACTTGCATTCAACTCCTGGAACCCACATGAAGGTGGAAGGAGAGCACCAACTGCACACGGTTGTCCTGTGACACACACGCATACACATACACCCACCCACACACACACACACACACATGCACACACACATATACACACACATGTACACACACATATATACACACATACACACACACATATGCACACATACACACATACGCATACACACACATACACATACATACACACACACACACATGCACACACACATATACACACACATGTATACACACATATATACACACACATACACACACACACATACACACACACACATACACATACACACACATACACACACACATATGCACACATACACACATACGCATACACACACATACACATACATGCATACACACACACAGAAATATAAATAAATAAATATTCTTTCAAAAAATATTTTAAATAACCCTGTTTTTTGGGTCCATCTCACACACCCTGCATCTGGCACAAATCAACCTACAAATACAAAGTGACATACAAGATTTGACAAGAGGGTTGTGCCTAAAAATTATTTGTGAATCCAGATGGAAGCTGGCTAGCCATAGGTCAGAACAAAAGAAACCCTCAGAGAGCTGGTTATCCCTCTGATCCTGAGGGCTGAAGTCACCATGAAACATGTCCTCCACCTTTTTGGTTTCCTGTGATATTTTGGTGGCAAAGGCAGAGATGGATACTTTCGGTATTTTTTTAGGTTTACACTGTTCTGATTTCAAGTCATGTCACTAAATCCTATGGTTCTATGGTGTCAAGTTGTCCTAGGAAAATGGATGGGACTGGGGATCATCAGATTAAGCCAAGTAAGCTCTACCCAAACAAGCACCACGTGCTCTCTCTCACATATGGAATCTCGAAGAGGAGAGATGGGAAAATAGGGGGTAGACGTTGTCAGGGAAGAATGTGAGGATCCAAGGGAGGAGGGTGACAAGGAAAGGGGGGCAGTTGGAGATATGGTCAAGGTATGTAGCATGCACATGTGAAAACATCACAATGAAATATACTGGATTGTACAATTAATACACTTGATACAAAGATGGGGAGATTCAAAACAAAGCAAACATCTTATTCTAATTACTTGTGAGGTGGTGTGAAAATGGTCTGCTGTATCATTCATACCTGCCTCCCTCTACTGGGTACTTCTGAACTGCAGAGGCCAAGGAGAAAGTCTTTTACCTCTGTATTTCCCACTCTTGAAGACAGAGTGGTTAAATCCTGGGAAAGAAATAGGTTTCCCCAGTCAATCAGGCTAGACCTTGTAGCTGAGAATGCAGCCAAAGCTGTCCCTGTGCTGAGCAGCAAAGGAGAGAGACAGCAGCAGGCTCTGCTCTGGATTTCAGTGTCTGGGTGCATGGCTAGAGGAATGCACACTGGCCTCAAGTGACCTTAGGGTCAACTGCTGAAATTGTGTCAAAGGTTGTGTCTCTCCTGGTAGGGCACACCCACTGATACTTACTTCTATCAGACCAGCAGGACGCCTCTGCCCAACCCTTCTGACAACTTTGGAAACACCTACTTTCTTGTAATAAATAAATCTCTTTCTTTTAAAAACTATCCAGGGTCTCTGTTTCCAGGATGGAACTCTGGCTGATACATGAAAGTCCCTTCTAATCATAATTTAGCTCATTTGGCAGAGCCACAAAGAGATGATTGATGGTCAGAAGACATGAGTGGCCATTCATCTAAGCGATACCGTCTCTCCAGGAAGTCCACTGTTGTTCATCGGACTCTTATGAAGTTTGCTGGCCTTCATTCATTGGCATTTGTTTCTGAGTCTGAGTGATACCCAGGCACCTACCAAAGCTAGACCAAATGCCCAGATGAGAATGAAATCTCCAAGAGATTGCCACCTTACAAAACCTTGAGTGAGAAAGGTCATCTGACCTTCTTTGCTGTCACCTCAACACTCACACTTTTATGCACTCAAATAGCCAACCGCTCCCTTGTGAGACCAGCTCTCTCAGGCTCCATGCTATCTGGGTAGAGCTGGACACACTCATCATATTCACTATTCAGTCCTCCTCCACTACACCCCGCCAGGTCCCACCCGGGGGGGGACAGCACAGCATAGTGATGATCCAGTTAAGTGCTCCATGGGAAACCTGTCATTTGGTTAGAAAGGCTGTTCTGAGGCAAGGCATTTCCACCTGTGTGGGAAATAAAAAACTAGGTGGTAGTGGTGCATACCTGTAATCCCAGCACTTGGGAGGATAATGCAGAAGGATCATAAGTTCATGCTAGCCTGAGCTACATGGGAGTTCTAGCTCAGCCAGAGATACAAAGCCAAACCCTATAACCAAAAGAAAAAAAGAAACCAAAAAATACAAAGAAAGAAAGGAAAAAACCCAATGCAGGCTGTGCTTTTTCCACCACAATGGGAATCAGGCATCAAAGTCCATGCCTTGTGCTCCATGACTTTCTCTTAACCCTTCCTTTGCTGTCTGTTCTATTGAGGTTCTTGAATGGTAGATGCTTTCTTTTATGTATGCAGTGTAGGGGGGTCAGTGTGTGGGGGGTGTATGGATGTTAGGGTATGAGGGTGCTCGTTTGGCTCTACATGGGTGCTGGGGATCGAACTTGGATCTCCATGCTTGTGTAGCACACAGTTTCCCTTCTCCCCATTCCTCCCTTTCATCTGTGCTCTGTGCTTTAGTTTACCCTGCCAGCTTTGCAGAGCCTCTTAAACTTCAAGAAGGATTAGATGCTATGGCCCACCTGCCCTTTGTGTGCACTGCATACACTACAAAATCAAACACATGCGCAGCCAGGATGGAAGGACCAACTGTCAATCTTACTGGTCCCGAACCACACTGGGATAAAGATCTTTATGCATTTCCCTCCTCCTCCCTACCCGAACCATTACAAATAAAACGTGCATAGCTCATTTTATTTCCAAAAGGCAACACATCACTTCGATTTTTGTTTTGTTTTCTTTCGTTTTTTGAGAGAGTCTCACTAGGTAACCCTGACTAGCTGGAACCTTCCTCTGCCTCCCATGTCCTAGGAGTAAAGGCACAATTTGTCACTATGAATTGTAATAAGTGGACACCTGCAAAGTGTGTTTATTCCCACTTTAACTTTTAACATACTCTCTGTACTTCTAAACCTCTTGAAAGACTAGATACTTGAAATGAGGACTACAGTTTGTCCACCATACACACAGCGGTGTTGAATAAGCAACACAAAAGCAGCAATTGTTACGCCTAAAAGCGTCTCCTAATGGAAGCATTGTGGTCTAGAACCCTTCATTCTTTCTAATCTATTCCCTCCTGCCTTTCCTGTAACAAAGGCAACATCACTTACACGTGACACTGCAATTTCACATCCACAAAGCCCAGACAAGCTTTCCATGGATTTCAACACAGAGTATACAAAATGTTTGTTTCCTGCGTCCACTTTGACCTTCATTAACAACCTCTCTAATACCTAAGAACTAGATAGAATAAAAGGAGGGCTTGTTAATGCAGTCTGTATATAATATACACAGTACAACCCAGTTCAATGCTGTGCACTTACCTAGCAGATAATGGATAAGTTGACATTTCGCGGCATGAATTAACACAATACTTTCTGCAGTTTCTTCCCGGCCACCTCCCTCAATCCACGGAACTAGCACAGACAGTACAGTTCTCAGAGGTGCTCCAGAAATTCCAGTTCCAAACACAGTGTTTCCCAGGTTTTTAAAAGCTATTTAAACAAAAATCATCTATACTTTTAAGTGCACTGAGCACTCCTGACTAGCAAGAAGGACTAGATGGTTCACAGAAGGACTTGTCTGCTACGTACTTTGCATTTGGAAATAAAATTGTACATACTGCGATGGTTGCCTATTTTAAATATGGCTGATTGGAGACAAACCATTTCCTCTTTCCTGTCCTTTAACAAATGGAGAAGAGCAGGCATATGTAAGACTTAGAAAGAATTGAGCTGGAAAAATGGCTCAGTAGTTAAGGGCCCTCACGCTCTCGCAGAGGTCCTGGGATTGGTTTCCAGAACCCACCTGGTGACTCACAACCATCTGTAGCTCCCGTCCTAGAGGATTTAACGCCCTCTTCTGGCCTTTGCAGGAACTACATGCACACGGTATACACATACATGCAGGCAAAACACTCATATACATAACATGGAAATAAGTTTTTAATAATGTTCTAAAGGGAGAGATAAATTCACAACTGAATTCACTTACAGAAGGCAAGTTTCCTACACCTTCAACACCAAGTGTACTACTCAGCGTGCTCATGTAATCAGTGCTTTGTCACGAACTGGCAACCTCTTTACCATCTACAGACTAGATGCTGCAAACCCTGGATTCATTTTTTGTTTTCCATTTGACACAGTATAAACACGGCAAAACAAAATTCACAAAACATGCAGAAAAAATGGCCCCTGAAAAGGCCCAAGAAGGAACATACGAGTGAGTCACCTTTTTCAGCTGCTTCCTCCCACCTCCTCCAGAGCCCTGAACACGTGCAGATAGCACCATATGGCTCTCAGGGGCGGTTTCCCCATTCCGTTTCCTACGGGCAGAATTGCATGTGAATTTTAGCAAAAAGACATTTACAAAGTGATCTTTTACTGCATCTACATTTAACATCCTCGAAGTGCGTCTTAACACCTAGACAGACTGGGGAGGCAAGTCAGGTACTCAATCTGCCACTGTGTACACAGCAGTCTTCAATTAACTGCACATGTGTAGCCATAGTTATGACTTGCAAGTGTCTTTGAAACATACGCATCCTGGCCTCAGACCTTTCCACCCAGTGGGCTAGAGTGCTCATAATTTTCAGGAGACAGTACAAATGTGGGAATATTAATACACAAAATATAGTTAGATATATGCATTCCCTAACTCTGCTTTAGAAACACACTGGCAATCTCTTTAGCATCCAGATCTAGAGAGACCAGATGCTGCCCAATAGGACTCCTGTGCCCTGTAGATATCCTAAGCATACAGCAAGGGGAAGCAAAATGGGACCATGTTTCTTCCACCTTGTTCCGAATACTGAAAACCAGCATAAAAGGAGGCTTGACTCTTCCTCCCAAAATAACATCGCCTGTGAGTTTTACCAAAATAGTTACAAAATGTGCTGCTTGATTACTGATAAAATCTATCAGGTATTTTAGAACATGTAGAAAGACTGGATGTTTCAACAACAAGCCACACAGAATCATCTACTACCCACACAATAAATGAAACCTAAACTGTTCTCACAAAACAGCAGGTAGCCTGTAGACACTCTTCCCCCCCTATGTCCCATCTGGCAGGGGACCTCCAGCTCCTCCTTCTTGCTGCCTCTGATTTACATCCTCTAGCCCACTGAACAAATGTGGACAAGTGTCACTCTTGGGGTGACTGTTCCAGAGTTCCAGAATCAATTTTAAACTCACTTCTAGAAGGTTCTTGTATGACTCCTTTACTGTGGAGGGTAAGGTC
The DNA here is from genome assembly GCA_019843965.1 of Rhynchomys soricoides. Lineage (NCBI taxonomy): Eukaryota > Metazoa > Chordata > Mammalia > Rodentia > Muridae > Rhynchomys > Rhynchomys soricoides. Next base: position 655,856 of record JADRCH010000211.1, on the reverse strand, counting down.
ATTTTCATGTGCGTATATAATGTACTTTGGGCGTATTTCCCAGCTTCTGTGTTTTTTTTGTTTGTTTTTTAAAAAATGGGCATCTGGAAGACCCTGGGCTCTCCTCCACTTTTTCATAGGCCAGTGCCTAAAATGCTCAGACAGAGGTTATGAGTTTTTGTTGAAAAAAGTTTGGGGGAAGACCAAGAACAGTCTTTTCATACAGGCTGTCTGCAAATGGCTAGTGAGTCTTGGCATCATGAGCATTTCCAACTAACCATGTTACCACAAGTCACACTGTTTCTTCTAGTCCTGGAACACAGACCCATAACCTGATGAATGCTAATGTTCCACACACCAATGTCCTAGACTTTGTTCATCTTTCAAAACTATGGAGCCCTCTGGTACTGTCTGGATAAGGTCTCATCCATCTAAGTAAGAGTGCTCATCCCTAGGTGTGACTCCCAGACCTAAAGCAGTATGAGAGTTTCCCTGCATATAGCTGCCTTCTGGTGGCCCTGGGAGACTGTATGGATCTCCACAGTCCTGCCTAGAAGCCATTCTTCTCACCTTGCCTTACCCACCATCATCCAAGGTGATATGTTCTCTGTGACCTGACCCCACGAAGCTTCCACTGGCTACACCTATTGTGTCTTCACTGTGAGGTGAGCCAAGGGTTTACCCCATTTTGAAATGTGGAACTGGCCTGTCCCCAAAGTCCCCCACCTATTGATATTAGGTCAGGAGCTATGAAAGGCCCCAGGGAACACAACCCTTCCTATTCTTACCTTGTTCTAATCAGGTGCTCTGAAGGTAGAATCTGTGATACTATTTCATTCCCCTTCACCCTGCTCTGGACCACGCAAAATAAATGTTTAGAGATTATTTGTTCAGAAGATGGATGGATACATGCATGGGTAGATGGATGGATGGATGGACGGATGGACGGATGGATGATAGATCCATGGGTGGACAGACAGGTAGATGAGTGGATGGATGGTTGGATGGGTGGAGAATAGGTGCATGCATAGATGGATGGATAGATGGATGGATGGGTGATAGATGAATGGATGGATGATGGACAGATAGATGGGTGGATACATACATGCATGGATGAATAGATGGATGAATGCATGGATGGGTGGATGGATGGATGGATGGATGGATAGATGGATGGATGGATGATAGATGTATAAATGCATAGATGTATGCATTGATGGATGGATGATAGATGCATTCATTGATGGATGGACAGATGGATGGATGGACAGATGGATGGATGGATGGATAGATAGACAGACGGACGGACAGATGGACGGACTGACGAATGGATGGGATATATGAGTCTTCTGCTTCTGGTCCTTTTTTCCTAGCCACTGTCTCCTGGCATTCTTGTGGTGCCAACTACAAGAGCTACCATCCACCTTGGCCTCTCTTCTGTCCCACCTTTATGAATTTATTGGATATGTGACACATCCACCTCCAATCATCACCTATACATCTCCTTTCCCACAAGAGCCTTCCTTGCCTCCCTGCTGTTTCTCCCTGTTAGGTATCCTCACAGATCCGAGTACTTCCTCATGTACAGAGCTTGTCACCCCTGCAGAACAACTGCCCAGCCATCTTTTTTCCTTACTTTCTGGTAAGCTACAAGGAAACAATGCTTCACAGCTACTGTAAATTGATTGTTGGTTGAAATGATATATTTCTTTTTATTTTTTTGTATATTTCTTATTTGTTGTTAGGTTTTCTGATGCTAAGAAGCGAGCTCGGGCTTTGTGCCTTCTAGGCCATCATGTTAACAAGAAATCCAGCCCTGGTGTGAGTGATTGGTGCATTTCCTTATGATACATAGACATAATGAGTCTACTTTGCTTCTCAAGCAGGTTGCATAGCCACAGAACACTGAAGGTAATTCCAGTCTACATGTCTGCCTCTCGGAGGATGGCTTGCATCGTCTCTGACTTTCCCAGGATTTGTGGTTTTTAACTCAGGTCTCATTCTGTGTGTGTGTGTGTGTGTGTGTGTGTGTGTGTGTGTGTGTGTGTGTGTCTATCTGTCTGTCTGCTCGTTGGTCTTTCTGTGTGTCTGTTATGTGTGGTCTGTCTATCTGTCTGTGTTTATGTGTGTCTGTGTTTATGTGTGTATGTCTGTGTGTGTCTGTATAGTATATGCCTGTGTCTGTGTCTGTATGTCTCTGTGTGTGTGTCTGTGTCTGTTTGTATCTGTATATGTATGTCTATGTTTATGTGTGTGTGTGTGTGTGTCTGTATATCTGTGTCTTTGTCTATTTCTGTGTCTCTGTGTGTCTGTCTGTGTCTTTGTGTGTGTCTGTGTGTCTGTGTGTTTGTGTGTGTCTCTGTCTGTGCAGACCATGCCTGCTACTGTGCACATGTAGAAGTCAGAGGAAAACTCTTGGAAGTTGGACCCACTATGTGGATCCTAGGAATTAAATCCAGGTAATCCGAGTTGGCAGCAGGCACATCTACCCAGTTAGTCCCCTTGCTGGCCAGGGGTTTTACATTCACTTGTGTCCCATTTACGGCAACACCTTGATTTTACCCTTTCTCTAGTTGCCCTTCTTATTCTTTCTTAGTGTGTTTTTATTACTACTGCTTAAAGGTACTTCGTAAGAGGCATCCCTCCAAGGAACACTAAATGGCATCTCCTCTCATTCCTCTCCATCAGTTTGTTCTAAAGAGCAGCTCCCTTGGTGCTAAGGAGACTGACTGCCCTGGTCCTGAGAGAGCCCCTAGATTGTAAAGAGCTTTCAGTAAGGTAATAAGATATTTATCACTAAAAGACAGGACATCTAATCACCAAAATGTACCAGGATTCTCCCCCAAATAACAAACATGTTCAGCCTACAGCATGACCCTTGGTGTGTGTCTCAGATCCTGCCTCTCCAGACCCAGGGTCGGGAGCCTTCAACTCTATTATCAGAAACTGTCTGAGAAACTGGTATTACCAAAGGATGAGTGAAGGGACAAAAGGCCAGGAGGATTGGCGGGAGGATGAGTGAGGAGATGGGTAGATGGATGAGTGACCAAGTAAATTAGAGAGGTGACTGAATCGTTGACTAACATGATAAAGAGATTAATGGGCAAAGGAATATGTGAATGAATGGATAGATACAGACATACATATAGAGATAGATGAACGGATAGATAGATAGATACATACATACATACACAAACAAATAAATAATGGATGGATGGATAAGAAGATAGATAAGGAAGTTGGTGAACAAGTGAAGAGATGGATAAATTAATAAATGAGTTTATAACTCCAGCATCAACCAAGCATGCACTTGAGACTGGCAAATGGAATTCAATACTAAAAATACGATAAAGTAATTAAAAACAAAACCCAACAATACAGATCAGTGTCTCTAAATCGATATTCTTCTACACAAGTATTTAGTGGGCCTTCTCAGCCCCACCCACTGACTGTTCCTGGAGCTGAGGACCTTGTGAGAAAGACTGCAGGGCAGTAGGAGGTGTTGAGAGCTTGGGTGGTGATCAGGATGAGAATTCGCTCTTCTCTGAAATCGCAGGAGCACCTCTTACAGAGCACTCCCGTCACCTGCCCTGGGAGGAACTGAAGGACAGGAGGCAGAAGAGTGATGGGCGATGGGCGACAGCTGTTGCTTTGTCTCTTTGTCTTCTTAAAGCCTACCCATAGTCCTCAGGTGCAGCCAAGCCTGGAGACCATTGACGCTATAGTGAGATGTCTGTTTGTTTGTGTGTTTGTTTTTAATATGTATGAATGTTTTGTCTGCATGTATGTATGTGCACCATGGGCATGTCTTGTGTTGCAGGAGGCCTGAAGAGGGTGTCAGATCCCCTGGAACTGGAATTACAGATGATTGTGAGCCACCGTGTGGGTGCTGGGATACAGGTCCTCTGAAAGAGCAACAAGTGCTCTAAACCACTGAGCCATCTCTCTACCCAACCCTCACAGTAAGATTTTGATGTAGGTCTCAGGACATGAGCATTTCTATAGCAGCGACACTCCAGCATAAACCAAGAAGTGAAAGGCTGGCTTTCCACGTGTGTGTTTCTTAACGAAGAAATACAGCAACTGTACATTCTACAAGATTTACCTTATTACCCACATACCAATCTAAGAAGCACTAAGTCACTCTTGGTAACTTTTCAAGGATGGAGAGTTCAGCTAAGGGAAGCAATCTGGAGCAGAAGAGACATAAAATAAGGCTCAGGGATAGAGTATAGTCCCAAGAAAGAGGAAAGACTGGACCAGAGAGGTGTAAAGATACCTATAGCGTACTTTATGGTTAGACACGCGCGCACACACACTCGCACACACAATCACATTGACACAGTCATCAAAATAGACACAGAAAGGTATGGTATGGATGCTAAGTGCTTAGCATTAAACAAGGCCAGGCAGTGGTGGCATATGCCTTCAAACCCAGCAGACATAGAAGCAGGTAGATCTCTTTGAGTTTGAAGTCATCCTGGTCTAATAGAATTCCAGGACAGCCAGGGCTACAACAAGAAACTCTGCCCCCAAAAAACAACAAACAAACAAACAAGGTGCTTGCCTCCAAACCTGACACCTTGAGTTTGATCCCGGAAAGTCACGTGGTAGAAAGAGAAAATAGACTCCTATGGGTTTTCCTCCTACTCCCACATATGCACCGTGGCAAATGCTCCCACACTCACTCATACATACATACATACATACATACATACATACATACATACATACATACATACAAAACAAAATAAACAAGGCTGAGGCTCAATCATTAGCCTGAAACCATAGTCTCTACAAAATGTCTCCTCTTGTCCAAATGCCTCACACAGGAGACAAGATGGCAAACAAACTTCTGTTGTGTAAGAAAACAGCTAGATGCTTGGCAGTCACCTAGACAAAGGACAGGAGAGAAATGGGGTGGGATTCAGGCCAACCATTCATGAAGCAGCCTCCTCGTGTTCTTGGTTCCACATCAGCCAGGGAGTAAGAGTTGCCTGTTGAAAGCAGAGGGGATTAAGCTTGAGCCTCCTGCCATTTCAGTGCAGTCTGGGCTGCCTTTTTAAGGAAAGCTTTGGGGGACAGAGGAGGTCATTCTATTACCTCCACTCTGCTAAGAGGAGACTGAGGAAAGGCTATTAGGAAAATAAGAGCAGATGAATCAACAGGTCTCTTGGGATGAAGAACAGGACGACGCAGCGAGGGCCAAAACTGCTTGTCTGTTCTCAGGTCCTTGTCTCTGGGGAAGATAACAGCATGAGCAGAGGAAAGATCCTGAAACTCAGAATTGGCAGAAGGTAAATTCAGAGTCAATAATGGGAAGTGCTCCTTCTCTCGGCAGGGAGCCAATATATAGAACTCATTATCCCAAGAAGAGATGCTACTGAACAAAAAAAGAGCATCCTGAAACTTGAAGACATCCATTGGCTTATTAAAAGATGATGGCTTTAAATTGACATCTAGAAGAGCAATCTTGCTCTCCCCCAATTCGCTCTTCAGTACATTAGGTTAAGGCAGGATCCCAGACTGTAGGTACCACGGAGATGAGCCGGTACAGTGATTTAGTGATGCTGCGTTTGATATAGGGTTGACAGTGACCTTCAAACTAACCAGTTTCCTTCTTTCTTTCCCCCTAACACCAATGACAGGAACCATCTGTTAAATGCCAAGCACTATGACTTTACAGCCACTATCCTATTTTAAATGAGCATCCAAAAAGCACTCAGTACTATTCAGTACCTGCCCCCGTTTTCTAATATTCCACAGGTGATAGAGAATTAGAAGTCTCCATCCGTGTCTTGAAGAAGTCTGTGTTCTATTTGAACAGGCAGAATAAGCATGCATAATGCATTAAACAATTGACAGGCATAAGAAACCATAAGAAGTGATTGACAGGTTTAGGAAGCCCTGGGTTGGAATTATGGAAGATGAGAGATCAGTCTAACTTAACAATGATAGCACTGACAAGTTTAGGGTAAGGGTCTGACCTGGGCGTGGTAGCACATGCATGTAATCCCAGCACTCAGAAAGCTGAAACAGGGAGATTGGGGGGTCAAAGGTCAACATGATCTACACAGTTAACCCTGTCTCGAAGCACGGAGAGAGGAAATAAGGCCCTTGCTTAGGATGTCTGAATTTCAAATCCCAGCTATCCCCATTTGATCTGTGAAACTTAGGTACATAAATCCATCTCTCTGAATCTTGGGTCTTTATCCCAAAACCTGCGTACAAAAAGACTATCATCCTTGTGTAGCCACTGAAGGGTTAAATGCACCGACACATACACAGTGTGCTCAGATCCCTACCTGAGACTGTCAGTGCCCTTGTCTCCGATAGGGAGCATTCTCAGGGGAGAAGTGATGGGACAAGCAGGCTTACATCTTCCTCTGCTGCGTGGCTGTGGAGTGGCAATGAAATCCAGGGTCCTTGTCCTACTCAAAGCTCTAGCTGCTCTGGCCAGCCTGCACCTCCCCTGCACACAGCCCCCCAGTGCTCAGCTCTCTGCTCTGCTCCTCGACAGACCGATCAGCTTTTCCCACCCCAGAGTCTCCACATGTGATTTCCCCTGCCTGGAGTGTCTCTTCTCGTCGGTTCTTCACATGCTTGGCACCCTCCCATCCCACAGTCTAACTTAAATGTCACTTCCTCTGAAAGACTTTCTCTTGCCATCTGTATCCCTCAGGATCTGACAGGAATCCATGGCACACTCATCTAGATGACTCGAGGGGGCTGAGGGAAGGCATAGGATAAACAGGAAACACAAAGGAAAGAACAGAGCCAGCCTGAGGGTGGAGGGGTGGAGGGGCAGGACAAGGGACACAGCCATCCGAGGGTGAACCAGCATAAATGAAGCTCAGACAGTAAACTCCCGACTTTATCTCCACTCATCTTCGTATCTCCTGCAGGACACCCTTTTGGGTGAACCCTATGGAAGCCAGATGCTGTGGAGGGGGTCTATCCAGGTCAGGTACCAGGACTGAGAAGAGGGAAGGAGGACCCAGGAGAGCCAAATAAAGGCATTGGTCACAGCAATGCAATGCCTGCTATTCTGTTACTTTCAAAGAATCGCACTCTTTTCTTTAGCCACAGGTACAGCCACGTGATCATATTGAAGATTCATCTCCCACAATTGTCATCAGGATTGAAACCATGGTGGCTCCATTGAACCTGAGAGCCTTAGTACCTAGTGCACCACAGGGACTTAGTAGAAATTATGCAAATACTCGGGGTAGATGCATGAGTGAATAGCTAGAAGTCCAGATTAAATTGTCCCCAGATTATACTTAAGTGACCCGAAAAACTCCACCAGAGATCTGCTATAGCTGATAAACAACTTCAGCAAAGTGGCTGGATACAAAATTAACTCAAGCAAATCAGTAGCCTTCCTATACTCGAAGGATAAACAGTCTGAGAAAGAAATTAGGGAAATGACACCCTTCACAATTGTCACAAACAATATAAAATATCTTGGTGTGACTCTAACCAAACAAGTGAAAGATCTGTATGACAAGAACTTCAAGTCTCTGAAGAAAGAAATTGAAGAAGACCTCAGAAGATGGAAAGATCTCCCATGCTCATGGATCAGCAGGATTAACATAGTTAAAATGGCCATCCTGCCGAAGGCAATCTACAGATTCAGTGCTATCACCATCAAAATCCCAACTCAATTCTTCATAGACTTAGAAAGAGCAATTCTCAAATTCATATGGAATAACAAAAAACCCAGGATAGCAAAAACTATTCTCAACAATAAAAGATCTTCTGGGGGAATCAGCCTCCCTGACCTCAAGCTATACTACAGGGCAGTAGTGATAAAAACTGCATGGTATCGGTACAATGACAGGCAGGTAGATCAATGGAATAGAATCGAAGACCCAGAAATGAACCCACACACATATGGTCACTTGATCTTTGACAAAGGAGCTAAAACCATACAGTGGGAAAAAACCAGCATCTTCAACAAATGGTGCTGGTTCAATTGGTGGTCTACATGTAGAAGATTGCGAATCGATCCATTCCTATCTCCCTGTACAAAGCTCAAGTCCAAATGAATCAAGGACCTTCACATAAAACCAGATACACTGAATCTAATAGAAGAGAAAGTGGGGAAGAATCTCGAACACTTGGGCACAGGGGAATTGTTCCTGAACAGAACACCAATGGCTTGTGCTCTAAGATCAAGAATTGACAAATGGGACCTCATGAAATTACAAAGCTTCTGTAAGGCAAAGGACACTGTGAATAGTGCAAAATGGCAACCTACAGATTGGGAAAAGGTCTTTACCAATCCTACATCTGATAGAGGGCTAATATCCAAAGTATACAAAGAACTCAAGAAACTAGACTCTAGAGATCCAAATAACCCTATCAAAAAATGGGGAACAGAGCTAAACAGAGAATTCTCAACTGAGGAAACTCGAATGGCTGAGAAGCACCTAAAGAAATGTTCAGCATCCTTAGTCATCAGGGAAATGCAAATCAAAACAACCCTGAGATTCCACCTCACACCAGTCAGAATGGCTAAGATCAAAAACTCAGGTGACAGCAGATGTTGGTGAGGATGTGGAGAAAGAGGAACACTCCTCCATTGCTGGTGGGAATGCAAGATGATACAACCTCTCTGGAAATCAGTTTGGCGGACCCTCAGAAAAATGAACATAATACTACCTGAGGACTCCTGGGCATATACCCAGATGATGCTCCAACATGTAATAAAGTCACATGTTCCACTATGTTCATAGCAGCCATATTTATAATAGCCAGAAGCTGGAAACAACCCAGATGTCCCTCCACAGAGGAATGGATACACAATGGAATACTACTCAGCTATTAAAAACAATGACTTCATGAAATTCACAGACAAATGGATGGATCTTGAAAATATCATCCTGAGCAAGGTAACACAGTCACAAAAGAATGAACATGCTATGTACTCACTGTTAAGAGGTTATTAGCCCAAAAGTTTGAAATATCCAAGAGTCACTTTGCAGTAACAGTAGTTCTGAGTGTGACATCCCAAATGGAGGGCTTGGAGAAAGGACTGAAGGAGCTGAGGGAGTTTGCAGCCCCAGGGAGGTAGCAACAGTGGCAACTGGCCTGACCCCCTGATACTTCTGGAGACTGATCTACCAACTAAAGAATACACATGGAGAGACCCATGGTGCTGGCCACAAAGGTGGCAGAGGAGGGTCTTGTTATCCATCAGGGGGAGGAGAGGCCCTTGGACCTGAGGGTGTTAGATCCCCCAGTTTAGGAGAATAACAAGGAGGAAAGACGAGAGTAGGTGGGTGGGTGGGAGGGTGGGTTGGAGAATATCCCCATATTGGCAGGGGGAAGGCAGAGGGAATGGGGAGGTTCCAAAAGGGAGATCTGAAACATTTGAAATGTAAATAAAATATGAAAATTTAAAAAAAAAAATTGTCCCCAGATGTGAAGCCATCTTAAGCTTGATTTAAACTGGTAGTCAAGAGTATCTTAATGTAAGAGAGCCAATTACACAGACAGGGCAAAGAGCACCCTGAAGACACCGGCTGCTAGCTCAAGTCATTTGTCCGTTGACAGTGGGGCCTCAATTAACAGCTGAGAATGGGAGACAGAGTCCAGCCCCAAGACAGGGGGGAAGAGGAAGAACCAAGCCTGTGGGCCCTCAGCAGGGGCTCAAGCCCAGGAGGAAGCTGGGCTGCCAAAGGAAAGAACCCAGGAAGATGCTGTGATGTAGACCAGTAAACCAACCTCTTCCTGTTCTCCACAGACAGTGTGGTTTCTCAGTCCTCTCACTTGCTCAATAAGTGATGTGCAAATATAACCCCATTACCATGGCTTCAGAACCCTGTAGGCCCTGGCCCCTGCCTGCCAGCCTCCTCTAACCTTCCCAGCCCAATACCCACACATACCTACACTGAAATGCCCAACGCCATCAACGCTTCACCCTCTCCCTCTTTACTTCTCTTTCCCCTCCATCTTCTCTCTCATCTTTCCAGTACACCATTCCCCTCTCTCTCCTCCATCCTTCCGCCTGTAGTCCCCACTGCAGAAACATTCCTTACCTCCTATTGTCCCCCCACCCGCTGATTTCCAGTCTGCTGACTTCTCTGAGTTTCAGATTAGATCCCACTTCCTCTGGGAAGCAATCCCTAACCTTCCCATGTAGAGTCACAAAGCCTTTCCTTTGGGCTCCGGGTTTCTCTCTGTGCCCTACTCTCCTCTTCCCTGTTCAAACCCTTCCCAGTCTGGTTCACAGATTCCTACCTAAGTGTTCATCCCCTAGACAACAAACGTGTGAAGGTGGAGCAGAGCAGGTGTCTTGCCCACCAAGGTAGAAAAATAGACCCGTGGCCTGGCACATCATAACAGGGCTTCCAGATACTGTTGAGGGACTGAGTAAATGAGTAGACTACATAGGTAAATAAAACATGAGCCTCATCAAGAGAAAGATTTGATTCAAAGCAACAGAAAAGAAAGGCAATAAATCATACTGAACACTAGGCCAAAGAAAGGCAGAAAGCGCTAGCCCTTCCATGAGGCCAAACACCATACCAGGATCCCTGGCCTGACTGAATTCGCCAGGGGAGGTTTTGTTGCTTAGAAGTTGGTGATCGGGAGGACAAGGTTGCTGTAACTCGGGAAAGATTTCATGAGAGAGGCGAATGCCGAAAGTCAAAGGAAGTGCTATGAGGTAATACTGTCACAGCATACATTATTAAACATTTATCTATGTCAGGCTCCAAGCTAAGTGCTGTATATATTTTATCTCATGTAACTGACAGAGGCAGAACATGAACCCCAAAGAGTCAGATTCCAGGGCTGCTTACACTTAATGAACACACTACAAAGTCTCTCAAAGCATGATCAGTGACATCAAACAAAGAAAAAGATAGCAGGAAGATCTCAGACAAGATCTGGCAAAATGTCAGCTCTGGCCCATGTGAAGAAGCAGAAGATGACAGAGACTAAGACTGGCTATCAGGCTGAAGGCTTTAGCGGTGGACATATCAGCTGTAAATGTGGCGTGGAATCTTGATTACCTAGCGCCAGAGACAGTGCCCTGGAGGGCTGTAAAGACCAGAAAGGCAGAAACCAGTTGGTAGGTGTCAGAGTGACCCAGGTGACAAATGACTCCTTGTCTCTGGGGGAATCAAGGGCCCTGGCAAGAGAACTCAGCCTGATGTCTGAAGTGCAGAGAAACCCCGGTATTTCCATCCTACCCAGGAATTGTTTCCATTCTCGGTGTAAACAAAAGTATTGACTGGCTTCTACCCCAAACCCCAATGCTGCATCTGTTTCCATTTGTCATCACAAGCAGAACAAAAGTCACCAACATTGGTTAATTGCCTTTGTGCTGCCTGGAGGGTCCGGGGACCCCAACGTCATTAGCCAGGGCTGGGTTTGAAGTCACCGACCTCCAGTCTCTCCAGGATTCCGAGGGGGAGAAGCTGAATTTAATTGACCTGATTAGGGGAAAAACAATTTCTGTGATGACTTTCGTGGAATTAGGGCACTAGCTGGTAGACCTTGGGGACAAATAAAAATTCAAATGACCAAAGAGCTGCCACAGCCAACAGGTTTTCTACTATAAGCTTGATTACCTTGTGCCAGCATCCTTTCTCCCTGAGCACCCAGTGGTGTTTAGAGCTCAGAGTCAGGTGGAGGTAATGGGACTCTTGGTCCCTCTAACCCATCTCTCATCTAGCATCCAACACGAATATTCTAGAACACGCTAGTTTATTTGTTATATACTTTCAAGCCCTTGGGGGGAAGTTAAAAATCATTTTTATGGTTTATAAGGTTCGTTGAAATAAGCCACAGTCTCTTCTCTACACTTAAATGTCCCTGAATTCCCTGCGCTTCTTTTCTCTAGAGGGCACATGGGGGTTGGGGGGCAGTGGAAAGGGAGCCCTGATCCATCAGATACCCTAACAATGGAGGTATACGGATCAGTGAGTGGTTTTCACTACATATGTAACTTTAGAGTCATTTTTAGGGGTTGCTGTAACACTTTACCATGAGATGGGTGGCTTGAATTGATGAAACTGTGTTTATACACAGTTCTAGAGGTCATAAGTCTAGAGTCAAGGTGTTGGCAAGGCTCTGGTCCCTCCAAAGTCTGGAAGGCAGACTCTGTTTTAGCAGTCTTTGGCTCAGGGCAGCTTCACTCCTCCCTCTGCCATTGTCTCTACAAAGGCCTCCTCTTCTTTGTCTGTATCTTCCCTTCTTCTGTCTTTTACAGCATCACTTATCATTAGACTAGAGGCTCACACGATAATCTCATCTTAAGATTTAATTTAATCACACAGGCAGTAACTCTATCTTCAATGAGGTCAGGTTCACAGATTCCAGAATATGGCATGAACACATCTTTTGGGTATAGCTGACCAGAGAAGTATAAGTTGGGAGTGACCTTTGAGCAGAAGATCTGGATCTATCTGGAAATATACATTTTAGGAGCCACTGAGAGGGCTCTATGGGTAAAGGTGCTTGCTGCCAAGACTGAGAAGTGACTCATGCAATTTGTTCTGTGACCTCCATATGTATGCAATGGGGTACGTGTGCACACGCGCATGTGCGCACGTGTACACACACTCATACACACACACACACACACATTGAGAATATAATCAAATAACTCGTAAAGCTCAACGGGGGCCTTAAATAGGGAAGGGAAAGAGACAAATACAAAAGAAATGACAGCAAACTAACAGTAATAATGTCTGAAAGGCAAAAAGGAATCACACTATGAACTCTCGACCTACAATCATGTAAGATGGTATGTAAATATACGAATTTAGTTTCAGTGAAAATTTCCCATCTGAGCTGACAATGCTCTCCCTACAAGAACAATAAACTTACAAAAGCCCTAACACCAGGCATGAGAAGCCTTCTTTTAAGTTGTTGGTCAAGGTTGTCCAAAAGACTCTCAAAACATTATAGGCTATAGCCCTTAGCTACCTAGAAATGGAAGACAAATCCCTATTGCTGAAGATACCACGCATTTTGAACCCAGAGACCCAGAGACCCAGAGACCCACAAGCTGGATCTTCCCTGAAATCCTCCTCCCTGAGGACTACTGTTCATGGGACCAGAGGCATTATCTCAGCTTCTAAATGAGGGAAGCAACAAACAGTCCTGCCAAGCTATGATGCCTATGAACCATGACAATCACCAAAATGCAATAGCCCTTTTGATGTAATAGTGGCACAAACACCTTAGTGGCAACCAACAGCTCTCTAATTGGAATTAAAGCCCTCTCAGCATGCCTGGTACTGGAAAGATAGCCAGCTATTACCTGGAGCTAGTGAAGTCATGGGTTGTGGAGGAGAACTTGAAACCACTTCTTTATTAAATTTAATCTACATAATCCCTAACTACATTCTAAATATTTATCCTTATACCCACAGATAAGCTTAGTTCCCACCCTCATCAGGAAGTGTCTCTGCTGGGCAATGGTGGCACACGCCTTTAATCCCAGCACTTGAGAGGCAGAGGCAGGCAGATTTCTGAGTTCAAGGCCAGCCTGGTCTACAGAGGGAGTTCCAGGACAGCTAGGGCTACACAGAGAAACCCTGTCTCGAAAAACAAACAAAAAAAGGTAAAAAGTAAAAAGAAGTGTCTCTTTGCAGAAGTCAGAAGTCATTATAGAAAACCACAACTTATCAATCAAAATGTAGAGTTGTGGAGCCTGGTCCCAACTGGTAAACCTACAACAAAAATCCTACATTCAGGGTTCAGAGGTTGTTGTGAGAAATGGGGTGGAAAGATCGAAAGGGCCAGAGGAACAGAAAGTTTACAGTAAGATTGCATCTCCTAGAAATGTCAGAGAAGCTAACACCTATGAGGTCTCACTAGAGCAGTTGCCTTAAGGAGGCCTGAACAAGGACATCACCAATAGACGTGCTAATGAAGGAGGAGGAAGGCTCCCGAGGTCCACAAACCTAGATAAAGGACTACCGGCAGTGAGACAATGCTGAGAGCAGGAGAGACAGTCTTCCCATTGAAGAATACACCAACTGGCTATCCAACACCCAATGGTCAGCCCTGAAAATGTATATATGCAAGTAACACTCTACAGACTGATGGGCTGTATTTATAGATCTATGACTACACACACACACACACACACACACACACACACACACACCAATTAAAGAAAAAGAGGCCGTGAATTTGAAAGAAAGGGAGTGCATGGGAAGTCCTGGAGGGAGGAAAGAGTGAAGGGATGTAATTATATTATAATCTCAAAACATAAAATATATATAATGTAAAAGAAATGTACCCCAGATCTGCATTGAGCCCTGACAACTTACCACCACCCCACCACCCAGGAAACGTAGAAGATACCAGCAGTGCCCTGTGAACTCTGCCATTGCTCCCTCTGGAGTTAGAACCCCACAGCACAGCTCTCCTCAGTCTTGCCTGTCTGGATTGCTCTGAGGCTCACATCCTAAAACCCACCCTTCAGGCCCAAGAGGAGGAGCTGGGAAAGGGGACAGATAGGAATTCTTGCCTCTCCCCGGGGGTTCTTAGAGGAAATGAAACAAGAGTCCTGGGCCTCTCCCGTAATGGGGGTTCTGAAAGCACAGGCTCCTCAGCCCTTTCTGAGACCACATTCCTTGGGCTCCTAACCAGGAATGGCACTTCCATGCCTCCTCCATCCTGTAGGTGTCGCCAGATGACGAGATGGAAAAGAGTCTTGAGCCAAGGGAGGGATAATAAACCCTCCCCTGAACCAGTTCCAAACAAGCTCAACCCCTTTGTTAATCAGGACCAACTGCTGACTCCACCCCTGCCAATCTGCATTAAGCGATGTTTCAACTCTCTGTCATTCTCTAAGAACTGGGCCAGTGGGTGAAAATGGCTCTCCCCAGGTGCCTGCCTTCAAGGCTTCTCACTTCCCTCTGCTTGCTTGAGGTGTAGGATAACAACTTTACTCTTCTAATCAGCTACTGCTGGACAAAGAAGTAGCTGTCCAGCTCAGACCCTTGGTGTGGAAAAACCTAGCAAATCTCCTGTCTATCGGGTATAGACAGATGCCAAAGACTCCATAAAAAATTTTGACCAAAAAAGACAGCAGCAGACTACGGAGGACAAACACTCTAAACTGGGATGAACAGCATCTAACCTTACTCAGCCTTCTCAACTAGAAAATGTCAGTGTGGGGAGGTAGCTGACTCTAGGAGAGATTGTGCAATTCAGGCAAAGCCTGGTACAGAGGAGGAGTCCGATACCCTGTAAACACCTCCAGAAAAGTCACACACATACACACACACACACACACACACACACACACACACACACACACACACTTTGATTGGTGACTGGCGTCCCTGCCTCTATAGGGCTAGCTCTTCAGCCCCCTCCAAGATCATAACATCTGCCAAGATGCTACAGGCCAGAGAATCTTTGTCCCAAAAGCCACAGGATCTAAGAGGTGTTCTAAGTCCAGGTAACTCAAAAAGGTTATTGAAGGAAATTAGTCTAGACTAGTGTCTCCCAACAGGGAGCAATTTTGCCCTCCTATAGAGATATTTGATGTCTAGAGCCACTTAGGATTATCATACTCAGAAGAGGTGTTCTTAGCATCCTATAAAATACAGGACCCCACATTAACCCTAGAAGGTCCATAGGCTGAGTGGTCCAGAAACCCTAGTTGAGAGAGAGCGCTCACCGCAGTGATGCTCACAGGTGTCTGAGGGATGCCCGCCAGCATCCATGGCCATACCATGGCACAAAGGGCTTGTTGGGTGAGCTGGCTCCTCTCCCAGAGCTTGAGCCCACCCCTCTCTCTTGTCTGAAGCACACACATACACCTCTCAGGGACAGCACTCATGTGGCTAAGATGAAAGACTGGAGCCTTGGGCCCCCATGCCAACTCGCCACTTGATTGCTTTTAATTAATTCTGCTTGATTACAGCACATGGGAGTCACATCGGAGAGATAAGACGGGCTCTTTGTATTCTGTCTTCATTAAAAAGTTTGGATCTGGAAGCTTTTTCAAAGAGCTATGTGTCTCCTTTACTTTTGTGTCATTTTTAATTGAGGAGGGCACAGGGAGACGTACAGAGCTGTGCTGAGGGGAGACTTCTCAAACAGAACATGGATGTCTGAGAATCCTTCTGAGGTGGGAGGGGCAGCTAGATTGGGATGCAGTGATGTGGATGAGCTACTTGGGATCCAAGCAGTCCACCTCATGTTGGACAGAGGGATGTGAGGACGGGAAGGAGGCCATCAGCATCTCCTCGATCTGTGACCAATAGCATGTGGCATGAAGGATTGGCTCCGATTCTTCATAGACTGGGAGAGACTCTAGAGGGTGAGATGCAGGATTGCCCAATAGTGATAAGAGAATGGGAACAGGAGGATGGGTGAGCCACAGTTATATGTAGCCCTCTTCTCTAGCAAGAGAACCAATCCTTCCTTGGGGGAAACCTTCCCCTTGCAGATTTGATCATGGCCTTTCTGCTTCTCATTTATCTCTCTAGCAAAGTACCTTGTCTCAGTTAGCTATTGCTGCATAACAATTCACAAAACCCAAAGCCCAGGGGTTTCAAGCAATAAACATTTATTATCTCTCAGTTTCTGTGCACCATTCATCCAGGTGTGGCAGAGTTCGGGCTGTCTGGCTCAGAGTGCCACATGCCACAGCAAACTGGGAGACTAGGACCCCCATTTCACTGGCATGGCTATAGATGGGCTTCAGGAAATCCACTTCCAGTTGGCAGGCCTAAGGTCCTTGCTGGCTATTGCCCAGCAATACCAGCTTTTTTGACAAACAGGTCTTTTCACAGGACAGCTTGCAATGGGGCAGCAGGCTTCTCACTGAGCAAACGAGAGAAAGAGGAGGTTGATATTCTAGAGCCTCTCTGTTACGTCATCTCAGAAGAGATAGCCCATCATGTTTGCTATACTTTACTTGTTAGAGGTGATTCTCTGGGTCTAACCTGAACGCACGGAGTGAGCATTACATCAGGGTACAAACACCGAGAGGCAGAGACCATTGGGAAGCACCTGCCACACCTACAACACTGCCATGACCCACTTGTTTGTCTAGCATGATTGTCCCCAGAGGCTGAGACCCCTGTTTACTGACATCAGAATGTCCAACACCCAAGCCACTATCTGGGGTGCACCGAGGACTCAAGGGGTGCTTGGGAGAATTAGTAAATACATAAACACATATTGCCTGTGCCCTGGACTACTCATTGCCTGACCCTACCTGCCCTTGGGGGTTGGAGGTGAGATGGCCCAGAGTCAATGACACAGACTCCATGAGCAGGTGAGGAACGTTGCAGCAAGCTCATCTGAGCACTGCTGCAAGCTCCTTTAGTACCCTCCACCCACGCCCCCATTGGTCCCAAGAAAGCATCTCTTCCGAACAGCAGTTCCCAATTGGCTGGCATTGTCTGCACTAGCAATCCTTGGTCTCCCAGGCAGTCCTCAATTAGGTCCTCTGGTAGGAGATGCTTTTGTGGCTGGACCCCTCCCTGAATTTACATAGATGTTCCTGCTACAAATGCCCCCCGGAGCCTGAACCTGAACTGCATGATGCACAAATAAATCATCACTCTATGCTCTTTAGTATACTTACTTACAGGTAAGGGGCGTATAGCTTATGTGCACGTAGACAGCTTGGAGTCTATTCTCTCCTTCCTCTGTGTAGGTCCTGGGGATCAAACCTAGGCTGTCAGGCTCAGTGGCAAGTGCCTTTACCTGCTAATCCACACCGCCAGCCTTCATTCTTTAAAATACTCATCTTTGGGAATGTGGAGAAAACGAATGGATAAAGTGCTTGCCACACAGGCCTGAGAGCCTGAGTTCAGACCTCCAGCACCAGGTAAAAAGCCAGGCAGTGCTAGGCACATCTCGAATTCTAGCACTGGCAGAGGGGAGAGTGGGAGGAGGATGCCAGGCTTATTGGCCATGGCCAGTTCATCTAAGGAATCAATGTGCTCGCTAAGAGTCATTTAAGAAAACAAGGTGGGGAGCAACTGAGGAAGACACTTGGTGCCAACTGCTGGCCTCCACATGTATGCACAGATGTGCATACACACACACATGTGCAACAGAGAGGATGGGAGAGAGAGAGAGAGAGAGAGAACCTGCTGTGGCAGGAGCAGATGTGTCTAGGTTAGCCGAAAGCCATTAGGTTATGCAGACACTGATGTGAATCACAGCAGCAATCATATTTTACTCTGCTTAGCAAAGGCCATTACTATCCTCTCCTATTACGATTTGATCTCAGTCCACTCTTAAATATTTTCTCCTTGGGGACTAGTGACTGATAGCAAGTCAATAAGAGTGAAAAAAATGAAGCTTTTTATTATTTTAAGCTGCTATGCCGGTGACACTAAGCAGAGTGCAGCAACGATCTCGAGCAAAGCGGCAGTGTCGAAAGCTAGTTAGTGGCTGGGCAAAATCGATTGGAAGGGAAGTTTGAAACAAGGGCAGAGGTGGCAGGGGGACCAAGAGGTCCCAGAACTGGGAGACTCGGCACAGAGCTGGGATGAGGCAACACTGGGAGATAAGACCACTGAGGCTCATTGCAATGTCTGTCCATGCTAGCTGTGCCCCAGCATCTGGAGACAGGCTAATAAGTAGCCACTCGGCGCCCAACCCAGTCCAACCACAGGAAGCGTTAAGAGCAGGAAGACATAAAGAAGAGGCAAGGGAGTTAGGAAGCTTAAGGGTCCTGGGCTCAGAGGCAGAGTTTTCCAGATTCAGTAAACCCTACTATTAATTAACACTGCAGTACCATACAAGGAGGAGATCTGTACATGAGGCCCTGAATATCAGGGGTACAGTATAAAACTGGGCATCTTTTCAAGACTGGGTGGGTCTTTGAAGTAGAAGGCCCTAGAAGAAGTCTTCTTTTAAAAATGAAAAGGTTTGTTTGGATGGGTGGGTGGGTGGGTGGGAGTTTTTCCTGCATGTATTATGTTGTGTACCATGTAGTGCAGTACCTGTGGAGACCAGAAGAGGGCATCAGATCCTCTGGAACTGGAATTGACAGTTGTTAGTTGCTCTGTGGGTACTGGAAATTGAACCCAGATCTTCTGGAATAGCAACCAACGTTCTTAACCATTGAGCCCCCAAGAGGACTCTTCATAGTTTCTCTTTCCCAGAACTGATATTACCCAAGAATCTTTGGGAAGAGGGATGTTGGGTTCTCGAGAGGCCACTTCTCTACTCACCTACAGCCACTTCCTGATGCTCAGGTTCACAGCCCACATACTGGATCACTGTCCCACTAAAGGGGGCTACCAGGGATCCACAAAAATATGAATGTCGCTGTTCCTGCTGTTCTGCCTTTTCCCTTGTCCTTGAGCAAGAAAACTCAAAAGAAGTAATATTGGATGCTCAGCTCTAAGCAATAAGGTCCATCTTCTCTCAGCCCTTCTCCAGTCCCACTCACAAACATTGAAACTAGGCTAGTCTGTCTTCCCTCCAGGATGCTAAGAATTAAGATTTGGGTCCAAACTTGAAAGCAGAAGAGGAAGGGGACTAACGTGTTACAGTCCACTGATGCCGAGATTAAGGGCCGTAGTGCATACTTCGTCTCTGGTCACTGTGTAGAGCACCTTGGGTTATCCTGGGTTCCTAGTCTACAACCATTCCCACTGTCTTATTATTACAGTTAGAACAGATGCCAGGGTTCAAACAGAGAGTTGGAAACACTGGGGAAGAGAAGAAGGAAGGTGAGCAGTATGAGATAGTCAAGCTACGTCAGACTTTGTTGGGTTGCTTTTCCCAGAGTCCTGTTCTACCTCTTAACAACAATGTCTGTCATAGCAGGCTCCTCACTTCCCAGGGGAAGTGACCCCAGAGAAGCAAGCACAGACACCATCACCCTTTGTTCTGGTAACCTTCTCAACTTTACAAGCAGTTACCCCTCCATGTGTATCCTTCATCTAATGCATCCCATTGTAACAGGGTGAATTGTGGGTAAGGATGGTGCATTAGTCATGGCTCTCTAGAGCATCAGAACCAATAGATGAGCACATGTTAAAGAGGTTTGTTAGATTGGCTTGCATGATATGGGATGAGTGTCCAACAGTGGCTGTCAAGAACAAAGTGGTTGCTCAGCCCACAAGGCTGGAGTCTCACCAATGCCCATCTAATGGTAAAAGCCTGGAGGATTCCCAGAGAGCCATGACCTGCAAGTCACAGCAGAAGCCTGAGGTTAGTCCTAATATCGGTGGAAAAAATAAAAACCAAAAACCAAAAAAACCAGCAACTGTGGCAACAGAGTAGACAATTGATTTCCTTCTTCCATGGCCTTCTATCTATACCAGCCACACAAAGGTGCTGCCCACATTTAGGGCACAGTCTTCCCACATCAATTAGGGCAATCAGACCAATCCATAGACATGTGCACAGATCAACCTCATATGGATGGACCCTCATTGAGGCTCTCCTCCCAGGTGACCCTAGCTTGTGTCAAGTTGACCATCAAAACTAAGCATCACAAATGACTAAGAAATCCCCCCATACGTTCCAAGAAGACACCCTAGGCCACCCCAAAGGTCAGCCACTGGAGGAAAAAGGTAGATCAGAACTTCTAAACCACATCCTAGGGGCAGCCCTTTGTTGATGCTGCTTGGCTTGGTTTACTCTCCACTCTGGAGGCTGCTTTGGCTTTCTCCTCTCATGGAATGAACCTTAAACACCTGCTCACTGTAACTGCACCCCAATGTGAATCATCTCCTTCCAAGACTGCTGGTTGGGATCTGCGGGGAATGAGGGGTGAGGCATCTCTCCTCACCCATGACAATATCTTAGCCACACTGTGATCCTAATCCCAGAAGTCAATGGAACCAACCAAACTCGTGTGTCCAGGAATGAACCTAGGAAACAAAAATGGTGTTGTGTTGCAGACTTGGGCCATTGCACTGTGGGATGGAGACACCTGCACAGGCAGCTGACAGAAAGGTACAATAGTGCAGACAGCCCAGTAGCCAGAATGCAGTACCAATAAAGGGTGGGGCTCTTTGAAGATAGGAGAAACCACATATTGAATCCGTCCTCAGAGAACTACTTCTGGGAAGTTAATTAGGATAAATCATTCGTTCTGAGTTATTTATTTATTTATTTACGTATTTAACAACTCTTTACTGATGCCTGCCTGTGGTATGGCAGGCACCGTGGAGAATTCAAACATGCTGAAGGCACAGTCTCTGGCCTCAAAGGGACTTATAATCTGGCAAGGGAGACAGATGCCTACACAGTTAGCACAGGGGGAGAGGAAGCGGGGGGGGGGGGGGAACGTACAAGAAACCAGCAATAGATTCCAATGACAGCCCTGAGACTCAGACATCAGGGACCAATTTAGCATCACAACTCTAGGCAGAGATGATAAGACAAAGCCTCCCCACTCCCCAAGTATCAGACGGGGGTGGGAGCATCTTCATTGTAAGAAATAGGAAAGCAGATGCCCACATGGTCCAGTCTGCATCTGATTATTTGTGTAGATTTGTAGGTCATGTTGTCTACTATATAAAAGACAACATTTAATTGAGGCTGGCTTACAGGTTTTGAGGTTCAGTCCATTATCATCATGGCAGGAAGCATGGCAGCATCCAGACAGGCAAGGTGCAGGAGCTGAGAGTTCTACATCGTGTTTCGAAGATAAACAGAAGACTACTGTCTTCCAGGCAGCCAGAAGGGTCTCAAAGCCCACCTCCACAGTGACACACTTCCTCTAACAAGGCCACACCTATTCCAACAAGGCCATACCTCTAACAGTGCCACTCCCTGGGCCAAGCATATTCAAACCACCACAGGGTGGTATGCAGGGGTTGGGGCAGGGGCATGGTCAGACATTCATTCACACACATTTGTTTGTTCTGGGAGGTGTAAAGAGTTGTGGAGAAGGATGGAGGATAGTCACCCAACAGTACAGACGCACCAATGCCACTGAATGGTGCACTTGACAATGGCTAAGATGATAGATTTTCTGTTATGTGGATCTTAGTTACAAGAATAAAAATCAGGGGTGGGGGTGGGATTTATTGAGTTAATTAACATGTACCAGGCATTATGTTATATGCTGGCTTAAGTTAAAAATAAATGAGACATGATCATTGTCCTTAAAAAGTTCGGGATCTGGGGAGATGAGGAAGGAAATCTAAGCCCAGGAGTCATCTCTCCCAAGAAGCCCTCCTAGATCCCCTCAACCTGGGTTAGTCTGCTTCTCAGTCCTCCCAGTTGCCTGTGCTTGCTTTTTCCATAATCAGCTTCATTTATTTGGTAAACATTTACTGGGCTGGGATTTAGAGACATAAAACCAAATGAAGCTTTCAGTGTAGAGGAGAAGTGAATACTCAAATGAATAAGTACAAAACATGAAACTGTGTGCATTATACACACACACGCAAACACACATACACACACACACAAGCACACACACAAACACACACACATCACTACTGAATCTCTCTGATGCATAGAATGAGCTCCCATGGGTTGCATATAGTAAATGATTGGTGGATGGATGAATGGCTACATGAACTGATGGATAACTGAGTAGCTACAGTATGAGAAGAAGGGGGAATTTAAAGGTGATATTACACTTTTAGCCTGAGCAATCGGGCAAATATTGATGGTATTAAAAAACATGGTAGAGTAGGCTTGGATTTGGAGTGGGCCATTGAGGAAGGCCATTAGTTTAGCATCAAATGGGCTTATTTAGAAATACCTGTGAAGTCATACAGCTGGAAGTGCTGAAATCCGAGGTAGAAATTCTTATCGGAGCTAAAGAGAACTTCCAGGCAGGAGATAGATATCTATGATTCAGCTAATTGAAGGAAGCTGTGGAGCTCACCAGACCTTTATAGGACAAAGAGTAAAGGAAGTTGAGCATCCCTGCGGCTGTAGGAGAGAATCTAGCTGGAATTCTCCAGCATGCATCTGCAGGAGCCAGGGGCCAGCTGGTGATTATGTGCTGCCAAACAGTGAGGTAAGATGAGAAGAGAGGGCAGCAACGGACTAGGCAGCGTGAGGTCTGATGATGACCGCAATAGGAACCATTATAAAAATCAGGAGCATTATAAAAATCAAAGCCAGTTGCAGGTATGTGAAGGATAGAAAGAGAGGCACAAAAGAGAACACTGTGAATCCCATCACATCATTTGCTAAGGGCAGAGGGATGAGCAAGCCAGGGCTGTGGTGTGGGATCAAGGGAAGGGGCCTCCACTTGACTGCTTTCTTATTGTGAAATGTATGCAGCATTTCAAAACACAACTCTAGCCTGTGTGAGCTGAGAAGGGAACACCAGAGTCTTGTGTGCTAACGGGAACGAGCAGAGAAAGTGATCGTGCAGGAGAGAGGGGGCTGTTTCCAGCAACAAAGTCCTTGAGAAGGTGAGAGAGAATGGAGAAGCAGAGCCCAAGCAGAGGGGTCACCTCAGTTGAGAATAGAGACACTTCTTCCATGGTAATGGGAGGTTTGTCGATTTGAGACGGGGAGGCATAGGAGTTCTTGTCTGATTACTTCTACAGCTCGATGAAGTATGCAGCAAGGTCATCAGCTGCCAGCCGGGGAGATAAGGGGGGTGGGGAGGAGGGGGAATGCTGTCTCAAGTGGGGACATAGGCAGGGAATGTCACGCACTTCCGGAGAGTGTCAAATGTGTCTAGAGCATGTGGTTGGGAATACAGCGTGAGACCTGTGAAGTTAGACACAGGGTGGAGGAAGACCAGCCAGTGGGTGGAGTTAGCCAGGATGGGGTTTTGCTAGGAAGGAGTTAAGGACATTGGTAGGGAAATTATATAATACCTCCTTAGGTGGCTAGGGATAGGCAAGGAAGACCTAGAGTGTCCCCAAGTATCCACTATGCACCTCCTGGTGACATTTGCCCAAATGCCATTCTGGTCCAGAAAAAATGTCCAGGTTTGGGGAGAAAAGACTCCATGTCATGGTGCTGACAGATATCTGTGACCACGCAGGCAGATAGAATGCCACCCTCCTGTTGCGAATACACTCACCTTCTCTTGGCCTTATCTGGGAAGGTGAAACACCAGCCACACTAGAGGGGCGGAGCCTGTTGCCCACTGCCTTACCCAGGCAACTGTAGTTTCCTCTTTCTTTAAGGAAGAACCTGTAAGGGCTGTTTGCGGGTCTTCTCCGTTTAATACATTTTAATCAGAAAATTAATCAGGAAACACCAGTTCAGCAGATAATTGAACAATGAGGAGACACGGTAATTGCTGTTTAGTCTAATTAACTTTGTTAAGTCTTTATTGGTAACAGACTTCCTGAGTGAAACCTTATTAAACATCCTTCCTGGGAAAACTCAATTCCTATTCAAAGGAAAAGTTGCTCCTTCTCTCTTTGTCTGAGAAAGGTTGAAGGCCCTGCAGCAATCTTGAGCCTAAGGATGCCTACCAATCTCTCCTTAGGCTCTGCACACTTCCTGCTTCCTGGATCATAGGTACCTCAGCTGGGAAAGAAGAGCCTGCAGGCCCAGCTAATCCTAAGAACCAGCCTGCTGGACCACCTCACTCTTCAGACCGCAGAATATGCAGCCCACTGCTCCTTTGCTCTTTCAGCTGCTGGACCAATCATTTGGGGTTTTTGTGGGTTTTTTTGTTTTCTGGTGTTTTTTTTTTTTTTTTTTTTTTTTTTGGTTTTTCGAGACAGGGTTTCTCTGTGTTGCCCTGGCTGTCCTGGAACTCACTCTGTAGACCAGGCTGGCCTCAGAACTCAGAAATCCGCCTGTCTCTGCCTCCCAAGTGCTAGGATTAAAGGTGTGCACCACCAATCATTTGTTTTTGAGACAAGGTCTTCTGTAGCCCAAGATGGTCTCCAGTTTACTGTGTCACTGAGGCTACCCTTGAACCCTGATCCTCTTGCCTGTCTGCCTCCTGAGTGCTGAAAGTACAGGCATAACTCACTTTGGTCTTCTTTAAAAAGTTATTTTCATCATCATCATCATCATCATCACCACCACCACCACCACCACCACCAAAGCATGCACACTCAAACGTGGAAGTCAGAGAACAATTTGCAGCCATCTACTCTCTCCTTTCACCCTCCAGGGATCAATCTCAGGTCATCAGAGCTGACGGGTAATACCCACTGAGCCATCTCGCTAGCCAGGCATCTCCCTGAATGAACCTGTTCAACATTCTGGGGACAGTGCTCAGACACCTGTGCAAAAAGGTCCTAGGTCCCAGTGGATTCACACTCCCTATCGATAGGCCTCTGGTCCTGAGCTGTATAAAATATAACATTGGTCTGAATTATCCAGATAAAATGCTTCTGGATCCGGCAGCAGCTCCTTTGCAAGATCGGCTGTGCCTTCAAGGGCTCCCAGGCTGTGGGAAGCTGTTGGTTGGGGCACTAAATGTTTTTCTCCTTGGAGTTTTCCCTTGCTCTCTTCTCTGTGATCCTCTCAGAAAGAACTTGTTTTAATCTTCTGCCTCACTACACACAGCCACCCCCACCTCCACCATTCTCACTGGAGAACTGTCCCAGCACTGGCTCTGGTGATAGCTGTGTGTCTAGCTCTCAGAGAGCTGGAGATTCTTTGAATGCCCCATTACAGGATCTCATCTGGGGCTTGTTAAACCCTGTCCACTCATGTGTCTTCTCACCAGAGAAAGTGCTACATGATCCCAGATACACAATAGGTCAATAAAATCAAACATTAACTTGTAATAAATCATAAATACATTCATTTAAAAACAACACTTTGGTAAATATAATTTTATGATGTATTAAATATCAAAGAAAATTTACATACTAATGAGATGAGTGTGCTTATTTTTATTTAAAGAATTAAATGATGATAGAACGTTTGATCCTATGTGGTGTGGGTCATCGTCAATGTTTTTCAGAGTTGGTCAATATTTTGATTTCATAATTGTCAATGCTGAGAGTGCTATTTTGTATAAATACCTAATACAAAATGGCAAAAGTATGTTTATAGACATTTCAGGAGTTATTGGAAATTCTGTCCTAATCCCAAGACAAAATTTATAGAATGATTTTTCTTTTATGAAACTTGAGTCAGCAACTCAAAAAACAATTTTTAAAATCAAGCATTCTAATTCAATACAATCCAGAGACGGACTAACTTGATACTTAGATGCTGAGGACCAGCAGTAAGAAAATATTAAGTCTCTGATTTCCATAATTCAACCGTTATATTTCTATAAAAGCAGGACACTTTGGGGCTGGGAAGACGACTCCGTCAGGAACATACTTGTTGCCCAGGTGTGAGGACCTGAGTTCAGATCCCTGGGATCTCTGTATGAAGCTAGGTGTGGCAATATGCTCACTTAATGCCAGCACTGGAGAAACAAAGGTAAGAGGATCCTGGGAGCTTACTGCCAGCCAGTCTAGCCAAGCAGTGAGCTCTAGAGAAGCAACTGAGGAAAATCAGCTTCAGCCTCTAGACACACACACACACACACACACACACACACACACACACTTATAAACACACAAAAAGAGAAAACTTTCTGTGTGCAGTGAAGACACTGAAGTTTCTAGTGTGCAATATCCTCTAGTCTGAGCTCAGGGGTTTCAAGTACTGTACACTGGCACTATGTGTCTGACAGGATGCACCAGACCAAGTGAGCACATTTGTGGGTTAGGGTGCAGGCTACAGGAAAGCCTTACCATGCAGCACAGACAGGCACCCCCCAAAATACCTCAGATTCATTACGAATTTGATTCTGAATCCAGTTTTGGTTGTCATACAATCTGAAAGCTCTTTCTGTTGCCGCATTCCAGAGCAGGCACTCGGAACATGTTTAAGGAAGGAAGGGAAACCAGGGCTGAGGAAATGACTTGGAGGATGAAGTGCTTGCCCTGCAAGCCTGGGGGCCTGAGTTCAGTCCCTAGTGCCCCTACAAAAAGCCAGGCACAGTGACAGATGCCTGTAATCCCAGCACTGGAGAGGCAGAGACAGGAGGCCCCTCAGAGCTCACTGACCTGCCAAGACTCGAAGTAGACAAGCTCCAGATTCAGTGAGAGACCCTGTCTCAAAAACTAAGGTGGAGAACAACCATAGAAGACACTTGACATGGACCTCTGGCTTCTACATGCATACACACATATGTGCACCTTCACACACACACACACACACACACACACACACACAATGTACACACGAGTGTGTACACATGGCAGTGATTCTACCACGGCCCTGTGCAGAGTCACTGTCAGCATCAGCTGCCTCTCACTGCCATGACAATATCAAGAGTGCCACCTACTATCATCAGCCCATTTCAGAGATGCTTCCCCTGAACACTCCCCTCTCACATCCTCCTGTGGACTCTCAGCATCTGTGACCTTAGACACCTGCTCACAGGAACTGACGGGCTTGGATTGTTGGGAACAGTCTGTCACAGTGAGGTATTCCAAGGTACAAGGAAGTACAGACCACAGCCACATGGCTCTGTGTAACCACTGAGGAATGAAGGGTGATGGTGGCTAGTTCTGGCTGACCCAGAAGAACATCCCCTAAGTACTGAAGTGTACACTCCACATATCCTCCATCTGCTTCTGAGACTTTCCAAAGGCACCAACCAAAAAGAGCCACTGAGAATGTCTTCTGCTGACCATTGTCTCTAGTGAGGCCAGCCAACTGCTGAACCTGGGGGCCTCTCCTGATCCACACTGACGTCTCTCATGATGCCCTGTGGCTGGGGACTGGGATGGAGAGAAAGAGGTGTCAGTGTTAAAACACATTTTATACATGTATGAAATCGACCACCCATATGTACACAATGTATACATGCATGAAATTGCAATAAATAAATATTTTAAGTAATTAACGGAGGAAGACTGGCACCCTTCCTCCCCCACCATGGGCTACATGAATCAAAGGAGAGCATATTTGGAAAATGCTCCCTAAAAGGCAGACAATATGCAAATGACCTGAAAGGGGGCATGACTGGACTTTTATATCTGGGACCTATCCGGCTCTCTAGTCCACTTCCATTCTTAGGAGTTCCCTTCTCTTCTTAGATAAACATCTCTATCACCTTCCATGTGTCCCTGGTCTGGGATATAAGAATCTAGAAATCTCAGCAGTTGCCGTAAGTTGCCATAAACTTCAGTCTGTGTCTATAACACTCACACGGGGCATCACCTGCTCCACCCAAATCCCTTTATCTCTCATCTATGACTCCCTGGTAGCCCAGTCACCTCTGAGACCAGCCCTGCAGAAGGCTGCCCTGCACGTTAGGGACCAATGCAAGGAAGTTCAAGAGAGCACATAAAGCATGCTGGTGCTCAGAGGGAGCACTTCAGTAACTCTCAGACCAAACCCAACCTCAACACCTCTATTAAACCCATTCTCCTCCTGCTACCCACCAGTCTGCCCTCCCAGGAGTCCTCCAATTCCACCCCAAAGGAGAGATGTCCCCCGTGAAGCTGACTCCCACTCACAGGAGTGACATGCCCTCTCCAAACATTACGTAAAGAATCGCACCTAAAGTTCCTTAAAATCTGGGTCTGCGTCCAGCCAGGTGAGTGCTGGCAGAAATGTCTCCCTCCTAGATTCAATGCAACAGTACTTTTAGGCACTGGGCAGTCTTGATGCTGAATTGCTATGGAAGCTTTTGTCTAAAGAAGGCATACTTTGCAGAGACATGCTTTCTGCCACAGCCGGAAGTGCACCGTGATTTACATTACTGAAGCTTGAAGCTGGCTGAAACAGGCACATTTAGGTCTTCTCTCCCAGAACCAGGGCGAGCACTTGCTTCTCATTTACATAACTACACAGGCCCACTCAATAGGGTCTGCCAACTACAAAGGGACAGTCTGCCCTGAAGGTAAATTCAAGTCTACATCCTTAAAGAGAGAAACTGCACATAATTTTAAAAATAAACTCTCTGCCTTCAAAATTGTAAAATCCGAGTCTCTATCAGGCAGCGGATTACATAAACAAGATGATGCATCTCGGGCAGAGATGATGTGGGATTCTCCAGCCTCCCAATGCCCAGCTCAGGCCTCTGTAAGCACAACAGACTCTCAATAAGTAGTTGCTGAAGGGCAGCTTAGACCATGGCAAGGGCAAGATAAACCTGGGTCTGGGTAGCACAAGACCAGAGGCCTGCATACTTCTCTGTGCAAACCCAGAGCCAAGGGAGACCTTCTAAGATACAAAAAAAACCTTTCATTTAAGTGGCTGTGATAAAATATCCTGACAGAAAGAAACTTTGTGGAAAAGTTTATGTAGGTTGCTGTCTACAAGAACAGAGAAGACAAGGTGATAGGAATTTAAAACAGCTAGTCATGTCATTTCTAAGTCAAGAGCAGAGGTGAAAGAATACCTGTATGTATTCCAGTTGCCCTCTAGCTTGTGCTCAGCTTAGTCTTTCCACTCTGATACAGGTCAGAACCGAGGAGATGATGCCACCCACAACCGGGCCCCTGCCTAGGGAATGGTGCCACCCACTATGGGCTTGGTATTTTCACAGCGATTAACCTAGTTAAGACTATCACCCACAAACCAACCCAATGCAGATAATTGCTAATTGAGACTCTCTTCCCAGGTGACTCTCGGTTATCACAAGTTGACAATTATAACTAACCATCAAGGCAGGATGCCTATACAATTCTAAAAAGAGATTTTTGACTTTGTTTATATTCCCAGGTGACAGCACATGGCTCTGGGTGTGCAGAGTTGGATAGGGACTTGATTAATAACTATATTAGCATCTCACCTAATCACATCTTCGTGAGGAAGGAAGGTGGCTCCAATATTCACCTCCAGTGAATAAAAGGGGTGGGCACAGAGAGTTGGACAGAAAATAGAAGAGATGGGGAGCCTGGCAAGCAGGTAGTTAGGGGTTCCTAAAGTGCATGCTTCAGATGGGGACTGAAGATGATGCTTCAGAGGTTATAACAATAGTAGTTTGCAGCAGGCTTACCCCGTGCCAGCTGGAGTGACTCACAGGCAACTTCTCTCCTGTGGAATGAATCACAGATGTTGAACCACACTCCCCAATACCTCAAAACATAACCTTGGAGAGAGGGTCTTGATGGGGGTAATCAAGTCAAAACAAGGTCCTAATCCAACAAACTAGTGCCCTTATAAAGAGGGACGTTTGGAACCAGTGAGATATGGCTCAGTGGGTAAAGAAGTTTGCCACCAAGCCTGACCATCTGACTTAAATCCCTGGGACCCACATGAGAGAAATAACCAATTCCCTCAGGTTGACCTCTGACCTCCACACATGATAGACAGACGGATGGATGGGTGGGCAGATGGATGGACAGACAGAATAAAAAATTTAAGAGCGGTCAGGCAGTGGCAGTGCACGCCTTTAATCCCAGCACTTGGGAGGCAGAGACAGGCGGATTTCTGAGTTCAAGGCCAGCATGGTCTACAGAGTGAGTTCCAGGACAGCCAGGGCTATACAGAGAAACCCTGTCTCGAAAAACCAAAACAAAAAAAAACAAACAAAAAAAAAAAAAATAAGAGAGGTATCTGGAGATAGACATGCATTCATTTTGGAAGAATGTCATATCACGCAGAGAGAGAGAGAGAGAGAGAGAGGCATCTGCAAGCCAAGGACAGAGGTTAGGAAAGGCCCTCAGAATGAACCAAGCCTGATGACACCTTGACCTTGGACCTCTGACCTCCAGAATCTGTGAAAGCCAGGCCCTGCTGTTTAAGACTTCTAGTCTTTGGATCTTTGTGACTGTAGCCCTCATTAACTAATGTCATCCTATCAAGCCACCGTTCTGGCAGGTCACCTCTGTCTTATCCACATTTACCATCACCCGATTCCACTGGGAAGCACTGCAGCCTGCTGTCCCACCGCTGGGAGGAATACACTTGAGATCTAACCAAGGGCCAAGGGCTGCTTCACTACTGAGAACTTAGCTACCAATCAGCACTATGCCAATGGGGTGTCGGGGGAGGGAGGGGCTTGAGTGGCTCTTAGCACCGCCCCCAGATGTCACCACCTGTTCCCGCATATGCACCCTTCTGAAGTCCGGACACATGCACCCAGGTTTTATCTTAGAGGAAAACCTAAGTTGGTCCTGGGAAGGGGAAAAAAAACCGTGGTAACTGAAGAGTACACAGTGTCCCCCCACAGATGGAGCTAATTTCCCCTTCACACTGAGGAACAAGCAGAGCTGTCAGCCTAGCCAGAGAAGGACCTGCCAGGTCTCCACAGAGCACTCTCCCCTCACCCAGCAGGCACCACAGGTTTGTCTCTTCTCATTAGGCCTGAGGGGACAAGAGGCCTCTGGGCCAGTAGCCTCTCCAGCACTTCCACTGAGCACCATGTTGGCACTGCACAGACACCACAGCTGCCAACCCGAAGTCACCTTGTCTCTTCATGGAGCCTCACCTTCCCTAGCTAATTATCCCAGGAACCCGCACTGCACTGTATGAAGGGCTTCTGAACGGAGGCAGCCGCGCTACTGACCTCTCTTGGGCAGGAGGAGCTAGCTGAGGTTGTTTGAAGAAAGCGGAATTGTCAGAGCCTGAGAGGCGATTAGTATTTAAGAGGCACCAGTTGGCAAGGTTAAAAGCTAAGAAACACACACACACACACACACACACACACACACACACACCATTCAAATGATTATGATTCTTAAAGCAAGAAGACCAGAAGATGGCGCCTACCCTGAGAAACTCTACAAAAGGTAGGATCCCAGCTAAAGCACACCCGGGTCCTGTCAGGCACGGCTGCTGGGACACGGGGTCTCCCGTGGTTCCAGCACTGGATGCCTTAGACTGGAAGCTCTCATCCAACCCATAGCTACCCTCCTGCCACGATTTACCCTGCCCACAGCTCCCAGCTGAGACCTTCAGAAACTCCAGCCCTCCTGTCCATTGAGATCCTGGTCTCTGTGCTCTGTCCTTGGCCACAGAGTTCACACACAACCCTTCCTCTCCAGCCCGTGGTCTTTGCCCAGGTTCCGATCCACCCCCGACCTAGACTACTCAAATGCTGCCTGCCAGGTCTCTCATCACTTGGTGTGATCTATCGTATGTTGAATCCATCCTTCATCCATGCTACCCTGTCGGTCTCCTCCCTAGAAGACCAGAGAGGGACAGTTGCCCTTGATCTTCCTCCTAGGCCTGGACTGTAACTCTACCCTGAATCCACATGGCTTTGGATAAGCTCTTACATACTCAAGCCGTCCTCTGTAAAGTGAAGAGAGAGGGGATAGTCATGTCTACTTGCAGGGACTTTATTATTGAAGCGATCAGCATTTGGGCATGTTGGTAACTCCATACAGTGTGGCTCTGTTGACTGTCAGTCTCAGAAGGAGGAGGAACTTCCAAAACCCCGGCAGATTGGAAGCAAGTCTAAGTCCAGTGACTCCCAGCACAGAATCAAAGAATTGTTCTATATTCCCAGCTCCCTGTGCTGGGTCTCTAGGGAGAAGCCCCATGAGTATTAAAGTTCTTTATAAGCAAATGGTTTGCTCTTTCCTGCTCCATGCTACGTGTTCTCTCCTCTCTCTCCCTCTCCTCTTCCCACCTCTTCTCTCCCTCCTCTCCCACCCCCCTCTATCCCCTTCTTAAAGACACCCTTTAGTGCTTATATCTGGGATTGTTCAAAGCAAGCTGAACTGGCTCCCTATAGATCTTAGTCCTGTTTTGGCTAAGCTTGGATTTTTGCTTTTCCTACAAGACAGTGCCCAGGGGGCACCAGAGTGGCCAGTTGTATCACACTAAAATAATAAATAAATAAATAACAATTTATTTATTATTTATAAATACACACAATAATAAATTCAAAATTCCACCTGTAGGGGGTGACACTGAGTACAGCCATTGAACCCTTGAACTTGGGCAGCATTGACAGCCAGATAGAAAGGACTTCTTAAGAGGTAGGGGAAAGAAGGCAAAGGTTTCTTCCAACCAAGGTACTTGGGCTGTGTTCTCTAACCCAGGAATATGGCTGTAGGGCAGGGGTGAGAGGTCACAGTTAAGGCCTACTATAGTGAGAAGGCAGGTTAGTGTGGGCTTTAGGCTGAGCCCTGCCCATGATTTCCAGCTGGCTGGTAAAAGGGTGTTCTATCTTCCAGGGCTGTGTTCACACATTTATATGCACATAGAGCCAGAGCCCCTGCCAGCCCCAATGAATTTTGGCAGTATGGGAGCCCTGCGGGAGTCCACTGGTTCCAGAAGCCCTCCAGGAATAAAAGCTAGAACTAATATATTGGATTACATCAAATTACAAAGCTGCTGCACAGCAAAAGAAACAATCAACAGAGTAAGACAGCCCAGAAGGTGGGAGAGAAACCTTTGCCAGCTATTCACCCAATGAGGGGTTAATACCCAGAATACATAAAGAACTCTGAAATTTAACAATAAAATAACAGGTAATGCAATCAATACATGGGCAAAGGATCTGAAAAGACAGTTGTCAAAAGAAGTACAAATGGCCAATAAGCATCTGAAAAGATGCTCAACATCCTGAGCCAGCAGAGAGATGCAAATCAAACCACACTGGGATTCCACCTCACTCCAGGGAGAATGGTAAGCATCAGAAAAATTAAAAATAACAAAGCCTGGGGGCTAGCAAGATGGCTCAGAGCATGTTCTTTCTCAAACATAAAAGCTGTCATTTTAGAGAGATGAGTGGTGGGTAGCAGGGCTTCTGTGAGAAGTGAAAGGATGGAGGGAGGGGACAAGGGTAGGGGTGTGAGTAAAGCACGGTGGGAATGTCCTAGGAACGCCCCCAATATGCACAGTCATTATAATTAAGAAAGGGATCTATAGGAGACCAAGAGCCCTGGGCCATCCAGCCTGATGGCCTAAATCCAATCCCGGGGACACACATGTTGGGAGGAAAAACCCAAAGCTCAAAGAATGGATAGCCTCTGATCTTCACATACACACTATGACACATACATGCACGCACATGCACACACACAAATAAATAATATATAAATGAAATTTTGAAAAATAAGATGTGGGGAGAATGTCAGGGGAAAGAGCCAGTTTTGTTATTATTGGGGATGTCAATTAGTACAGCCACTGTGAAGACCCCTAAGGAGGTTCCTCAAAAGAGAATAAATTATATGACCCCCACTAGACTACTCTTGAGTATAGGCTTGAGGGGACTGAGTCAGTGTATAAATGGAGGCAGCTGTGTAGCTGTGTTTCCTGTGGCACTATTCACAATAGTCAAGCTAGGACTTGGCCTAGGTGCCTCTCCGGATGATAATGAGAACATTGCTCACAGGCACAGTGGTGGACTATTGTGCCCCAAAACAAATGTGGTCTGTGATTTGCAGGAAAATGAACGGAGCTACAGGTCACCGTGTTCACAGAAACAAACCAGACTCCCCTCTCCAAGGTGGAAGCTTTAAAAGAGAGATGGATGACCTTAGAGTAGTAGAGAGACATCTGGGAAAGGGGGAAGGAATGAGGGCAATCAGAGAGTAACAGTGAGGATGGGTGTGGTCAAAGCATGATACACAGGTGTAGAAATGTCACAGTGGCACCTGCTAATAATATGCAATATGTATATTCGTCAGTAGCATTAAGGAAGGGATGCATAGGAAGCCAAGAGTCCTTTAGGAGGGGACAAGGAACTGCCTTGCTGTTTAGTCATCTTGAAGCATCAACAGTCCTGTTCCAAGCTCAGGCAGCCTAACTCCTCTGTTGCCCAGCCAGATGCCCAAACATCCTCTTGGCCCTTCCTCAAGTCTCTCTGCCCATCCCTTCATCCTCCAAGAGCAGGCTACCCTCTTCCCTCTCCAGGTCTGAGGCAACCTCCTCCTTCCTGATCCCATACTCCCAGCTTCATCCCTGTTAAACCTCAAAGGAGCTGCCCCCTGCTTACACCTCCCAGAAGTGTTTCACTGTGCCCGGGAGGAGTCTAGCATCCTTAGCTGGGTTTCTGGAGTCCAATCAGGCCCGACTCTTGTCAGTCTAGTTTTAGAACACAGGGTTTCACTGTCTCTGGGCCTTTGTGGGTGTTATTCCCTCTACCTAAAAGTCTAAGTCTGTATTTGCAGGGTTTATTCAAAACACTCACTTAGCAAGCACATTCACTGACCAGTGAAGCACCAGGCCACATTTAGTACTGTCCTGGGAGTTTAGAGTCTCACACAAGATCAAGTAGCCATACAGATGTTTGGCATCTGGCTACAGAGTAGTTAGTATACATGTATGTATAATTAAAACCCAAGGCAGGTGCCTCAAAGGAGAAGGAGGAGACCTGAGCTTTAAGATTTGGGTCTTCTAGCTAAAAGCTTAGCTATTGATCAAGAACTGGCAGAGTGGAAACCTAAGGCTGTGAGAAGCCCTGCACCCCACTAATTGGAAAGGGATCACCCAGTCCAGGGAAGGGAAGCCGAGGGGAAGCATGCACGCTAAAGCCTTCAGTCCAGGGTGCAATGACCTTGAGGATCACAGTCTGGGATTCATATCCCAAATAATTCAACAACTGTCATGGGGCCTGCATCAGTCCCTCTCTGGCCCCTCCCACGTGAGTGAGTGGCAGCCAGCTCATCTTTCAGATGGGATACAGGAAGAGTCCCTCCAATGTGCAATGAAGCTGCTCCAGCTGATACAATGAGACAGGAGGTGTGTCCCTTCCAAAGGAGCTATGGGGGTGGTATGGGAGCACTGGTAGGTTCTGTAGTTTGCAATGCAAATGTGGGTCATGCATGAGTCTGGGAGCTTCTTGCCCTCTGGAGAAGAACCCAGACATAAAAGCTGGGTAGCCTCAAAGAGCCAAAACCAGTGAATATACAATTTTTCACCATGGAGAAAAGTCAGCGCCACCACTTAAGAGGTTGGTGTGCTCCATTAGAATCACTGTGTTCCTGGCAAAATGTAATTGAGGCCCTGGCCCCTTCCAGACAATCCAAAGTCCTTCGACAGGAAGGCAAGCCATATAAAAAGGTTTATTTACTACCAGGCACTCAACTGCTACTCCAAATCGAAGCTCCTGGATCTGGACTAGCACATGGAGCATCAGAGTATGAAGTACAGGAAAAAGCATGGAGTGCAGGAGCATGGAGCACTTCAGCATGGAACACCACAGCATAAAGCACAAGAATGGGGAGCACAAGAATATGGAAAACTGCTCCATGGGTTTCAGCTATGGGGTTTATCCTCTCTGGGATTCCCAGCACAACTAGGAAGGAACACCTGCCTCATATTGCACATGAAGCATCAAGAGCAGCATCTAATATAGTCAAGTTCCGATAAATGCTTTCAAAGTCTCTAGCAGGGCCCATGCAACAGGCACAGCCCCGTGGGTGCATTCCCCTGGGGAGGATGTCCCAAGGGGGATGATCTTTAATTAACTCAGCCAATAAAGTCCCACAGAGAACTGCCGTGGCCACCCCCACGTACCCACACCTGCACGGTCAGCAGCTGGCAGGCTCATTGTTTTAAGTGATGAGCAATTGTCATCTTCCAGTGGCTTTGTGATAAATCACTGAAGAACTCCCTTCTCTCGACAGCATAAGTAATTACAGCCTGGGTGTCTGGGGCCCTGGCACCGATTAGGAGGGAAGCAAGCTCCAAGGGAGTCAAAGCGAACTCATTTTTCTTCTTCAAACAGACCTAGAGGCCATTAGGTCAAAGCCGGTGGCTGAACCCTTCCTGGCAGAAAGCTTGACCTCTCTGCCAAGCATGCCTAGGCCCCACCATGCCGAAGCCCCGGAGACTTCACCCTGCACGGCTGCACCCTGCCACCTCTCCTCACTGCTTCCCAGCTGCCTTGCCACATTCCCAACCAGGCCAGTGATTAGAGGAAGAATGCCTTGCAACATGGGAAGGAAACAATTAGGTGCGATAATAAGAGTGGGAAGTGAACCTCCTCAGAGGCTCTGCCTATGGCTCCGCTTGCTTGGGAATATTTGATCTATCATACTTTCTCCGTAGACACAGGATGTATTAAATCGGTAGAATAAATAAACATCTTGGTCAGCAAGAAAAATACATCTCAGTCAGTAAGAATCTTGGTGACCCAGAAACAACAGTGAGCCTCGCACACTGAGAGGACCCTGCAGTAGCTAGATGGCAAATGAACCAGGCAAGTGTGAGGGATGAGGCGGAGTTAAGAAATCCCACCCTTGGGAAAGTCTTAAGCAATGTACCTGCACTGGTGGCCAGGAATCACACGTGCCCGCCCCATCCAAGGACATCAGCATGGGAGCTGGAGCAGGCTAGCTCCCGAGCAGCCTGTGATTCCTGGTGTGTACCAGCCATCATGACACACACCTATCTGAATGACTCTCTCCCATCCCAGAAATCATTAGCCAGAGAGAGAGATTCAAAAATATCCTTATGCAATAAAACTAAAAAACGCTTCTAAAGGCTAGGGAGATGTTGGTGCTGA
This sequence comes from Rhynchomys soricoides, assembly GCA_019843965.1. Lineage (NCBI taxonomy): Eukaryota > Metazoa > Chordata > Mammalia > Rodentia > Muridae > Rhynchomys > Rhynchomys soricoides. The sequence continues at coordinate 618,589 of JADRCH010000211.1, read as the reverse complement.
ACCAAGTAGGAAAGCCCTGCATGTTGTGACCTTCTCTGGGAGACTCAAGATGACATCACTTTAACCTTTGCAAAGCTCCGAAGAAGTCCTACCTCAAAGCTGCTCGCTCTGATTCATCCTACGCATTCTTTCCCTAACGACTTTGTTCAAGGGATCTTGAAACCGGAATGGCACCAGGAATAGCGTGGAGGTTGACAACCCAGGACTGCAGAGACCTGACCAGAGAAAAAAGCCTGCCAGAGTCACCTGGGACAATGGCCTCAGGTAAGGCTAACACAGCTCCTATTGGCTGGGTGCTCTGTGCCCATGATTTTCAGGTGTATAAACTCAAACATTTGTAAAGCAGTATACCCACTGTCATATAGAAAATGGTCAAGCAAGGAGAAAGTCTCGCCTGAGGATTTGGGGATGTCACATAAACCCAAAGATCATTTTACCCACCCTGAAAACAGTATAATAGAGATTAAGATAAGCAATGGCATGACAGACATCATGGCTTCCCGTCACAATCCAGATCTGTGTTTCATAATCGTAGCAAGCCCTGCACAAGGCTGCACTTCGCCTCTGCAGCCACGGAAGCTTATTACCTTGCTCCCTGACACTTTGAGCCGGGCTAGATATTAGATTAGCTCCCACTACTGAACCGAAAGCTTGTCTCCACCTCCTCTTGGGCCCTTGCTCTGCCCTGGAAACAGTTCCTCACTCCCCTCCTGTATCAGTCTTGCAGAGACACCCCCACCCCCCCAGACAAGATGACCTCCCTGCATCTGTTTGTCTCACCTGTGTTAATTCATAAACTTAGAAGGCAAGGCACAGCTTCCCTCTACCCCTTAGTACCCCACAGCATTTCTCCCTACCCCTAGCCCCCAGCCAATTCTAAACAGGACCCCTGGGCCTCCTGGGACCGTCCTATGAACTGCATGCTTAGAACAGCAACCTGTTTGTCTGTGAGGGCCAGTACCTGCCCAAGTGCTCAGGCTAACAGAGGGCCTGGGCCTCTTGCCAGATCACCCCTCACCTGGGTAGACAGGAGGGGATGAAGCTGCCCCATACCTTACTCAGCTCCCTGGGGGAAACAAAGGCAGAGAGAAGAGATGCATTGGCCTGGAGTCAGGGATTCGGGATAAGACACACTTCCCCGCAACATGTGGAGTGGGGAGTCTCAAGGAGACTTCAGAGGGGAGAGGGAGGGGTGCATCAGGACTGGGATGAGTGACCTAAGGGGACACACACACCTCTTTTACAGAGCAGCTTGCTTATCCTCATATCAGAGAGATGATGTAACCTGGGGCCACCTCACTCAAGAGAGGTTAAGTAACTGGCCCAAGATCACACAGCAAACAACAACACAGCTAGGGTTTTTACTCAAGCTGTCTGACCCTAGAACCTGAGACCATCACCCTTAACTCCCAAACTACATCATCTTCCAATACTAGATGATCTTAGACAGCCCAGGATGGGAGAATTCAAAGTCTTGAAGATAGACTGGTCTGGTTCGACATGGACTGGGGACAGGAAAAAGCCAGCCAGTACAAACAGGGACCATGGGTGGGTACAGGAATAGCTTGGATCTCCTCTCAAAGGAATCAAGCAAGGCAGGCAGAAGGTAGAAGGTCCTATCTGAGCCAAAGACACACAGATGGAGCACAGGATAAAGTGCACTCACTGGTTCTTGTGCACAAGAGCCACTGCAGTGGCCATTGCAATAGAGTGGACACACAGTCTCTCTTGGCAACTTCTCAGCTGTATCCAGTGGGGAAGCTTCCCAGCCCCGCTTGGCAATGAGTTACTTTGTGACAGAGATAGAGGAGATGTCAAAGTCTCACATCATCTTCCCTAACCTTGGGACAAATTAAATCAAATTCTGCTGCACAGCCCGAAGGCATAAACTTAGCTGCACCAATATATTCTGCCAGGCAGACAGGGCTCCCAGGTACTAATTACTTCATTCAGCAAGTTAAACAAATGATATGATATCTAAATTCAAGGGAGAGACGCCCAGGAGTTATGGGATACACGCCACTGGGATTCACAACACAATTACTGAGCTATCGACTCGGAGAGTTTACCCACAAGGCCTTCAAGATTGAGCTCATGGCCTCAAGTCCTTCTCCTCTAGGAAGCCCTCCCTGATAACCACATCTGTAAAAACCCTTCTCTCCAGGGGTCTGTATATAGTCAGTTGGTTGGGAGTGTGACTCTGGTCCTGGATATACTGGGATCCTGGTATAGACAAATTGTCTGACTTGTAAGCATTGCTTGATACCCAAGTTGCTATACACATCCGCTGTGAGATGTTGACTGCTCCTATCTCCTGGAGTTGCTGCAAAGGGAATGCCATCTCAAGCCAGTCCTGGGGAGGATATTCTCCCAGAGTGAAGTGCCCATTAATGAGAAGTTTGTGTGTGTGTGTGTGTGTGTGTGTGTGTGTGTGTGTGTGTGTGTGTGTATTGTCATCCTGTGGTAACTGCCGCAGCACCGCTGGCATCCCAGCATGTAGCAGCCCTTCTGGCTCGGTCCCAAAGAATTTTTTAAAAAAATAAAGCCAGTGGATGAAGATGTAATGCTGACAGGGCTTGAGCTGGTAGGAGAGACTGAACATAAAATAACAAACTGGAAATGAGTCTTAGGAAGGAGGGTTCTAGCAACATGGAAGGAGGCATACTGCAAGGGGCTAGGCCTGCCAGGGGAGCGACACTGGGGGCGGGGCCCTCAGGACCTCCTTGGACCAGGTCTCTCCCAAGAGAGACAAGGTAAAAGAGAAGCAGGTCCAGTTATAATTCTTTAACTTACTGAGCATGTAGGACTCCACACCGTCTCCCCAGGTGAGAAGGGCCTGGTGTCTACCCTTTCTGAACACAAGAAGTGAATCCCTTACTCCCTTAGAGGGAGCTTTGCCCACTAACAGGAGACAGGGAGGTGAGGTAACCTTGGAGTTCCACAGGATACACGCAAGTCTACTTCTCCCTGACTCTGAGGTATAGGTGGAAAAACTGGTTGCTTATGATTAAGGTCTCAGTAGAGTCTTATTAAGAATCAAAAAGTCACCTGCCTGTCCCTGGGCTTGCTCTCCCGCTCTTTGCTCCGCAAATCCAGACCCCTCTATGGCTACTAAACTGCTTCCCCAGACACTCTGGCTTCCTGGTCTGACTGTCTCTGTCCCTGCTTGTCCCCCTTCTAGAGCTTCCAAGTACACAGGCTGAAGGATCATGATTTGATGGAAATCTGGAGGAGAGGGCATCATCACTCAAAACATCAAGCCACAGAAACAATAAACTATATAGCAGATTGTTATGTCTCAGATTAGCACCAAAAATAGCAGGGTCTTTTTATCATGAGGTGCCAGCTAACTGTGATGCCAGTTAATCATCAAAACTTAAAGCAGTGCCTGACAGAGATTTAATTTGAGTATGTAAATCTTGGAGAGCTGAGGACATATTGTCCCCGTTGTCAGGTTTATATACACAGCACTCTGATCACGGCACAGGTTCCTCCTTGTGCTGCTGTTAGTATGTCAAGGGCCATTAGGTCTTGTAAGATAGCCGTCCTCGTTGTCTGAACTTTTGAATTTAGGAGTGACATCCCATGAACTGTAAAAAAGAAGATACTGGGAGCTACTCTGGTAAGCCATAAGAGAAATTTAATAAAGAATTTAGTGGAGGGAAACATTAAGAAGGGATAGTATAAGATTACAAGCAATGTAGATAGGAGGTAGATTGACAGATGACGGATTGATAGTGGATACATACAGATAACAGATAAATAGATGATAGATAATGGATAGATGGCTAGACAGATGATAGATGATACATTTATTGATTGATTGATAATAGATGAATCAAAAGATAATGGATAGCAGATAGGTATAAAATAAATAAATAAATACATGATAATGGGTGGATGGGAAGATAGATGATACATAGACTGATTGATAATAGATGATACATAGACTGATTGATAATGGATGATACATAGACTGATTGATAATGGATGATACATAGACTGATTGATAATAGATGATACATAGACTGATTGATAATAGATGAATCAAAATGGATGATAGATAGTAGAGATGATAGATAGATAATAATCATAGATATATAGATAGATGATGGAAAAAGGGCTGGCCGATAAATAAGTAGAAGATAGATGATGGATCAATAGATGATAGAATAGATAGATGCATAGACAGACAGACAGACCACCAGTGTTAAAAGGAAGGCAAGGAAGCAAACCGGAACATAAAGTAGGTCACAGCTACTGGTAGGCTTAGAACTGGAACTTATCCCTGTGTTTAAGACTTTCGCTTTCTTTGAAGAGAACTTTTGAGCCTTTTAAAGGGCTACAGCTACAGACGGCCTTGTCTCCAAGACGCCCTTGAAGTTGTAGAGACACAAAAGGGAAAAGCTTTCTTCTAGAGGATAACTTCTCTTTAGTCAGGGTGGGGTAGGTCTTTATTTACCGGGAGGAGGTGATAGCAAACATCAGGTGCTGTTTCTGTTCTTGACAAGGAAGCATTGAAGTAAAGTCGAATTGTTAATCTTTTGCTTAGAATGCCCCTGTCCTTGCTATTAGATTTTTTTTTTTTTTTAAGAAGGCTTTTGCCTGGTGTCTCCCTCTGGGTTTTTACAAAGGCAGACTGGAGTAGTCAACAATTCTCTTCCTGGGAAATCTGAGTAATGAAGTCCCTTGACTTTATTCTTATTTATTTAGGACAACAGAAACTTTCGGAATCTATTAACCGTGTCCTCACTGGCTGGCTCATTCTCCGTTTCTATGTAGGATGAGCTCACATATAATTTTGAAAATGAACTATTGGAGTCATGTCTGCAGCCTCAGAACACACCTTAGCTGCTAGCTTGTAAGCATCCCAGCTATCTCGGCTTACAGAGTCGCAGATGCAACATTTACATAAAGAATTCCGTTGTCTTGCCTTGTCTCTGGAGCTGGGACAGAATCCCAACAATCCATCCAGCCACCCCCAAGGACAGCCCCCCTCCCCTTGGTCAAAATGCAGCATGCCCTCCATTTCCAGAAAGTCAAGCATCCAGCCCCTCCAGCTGAAGCCCTGGGAGGGGACATGGTACAGCAGGAGCCTCAGGTCCCAAGGAGCCTATATCCATCAGCACTCCACCCTGATAGTCTAAGGTAGAACCTTCCTCCTACTTCCGGAAGGCAAACTGAGGCTCACACTAGTCAGTACTCTCAGAAAGGGAGTCACTTCCCTCCTGACTTCTCTCACAGTTGGTCCTGGCAGAAGGAATTGCAAACCCAGCTTCACCAGCTACTAGTGTTTGGCCAGCAGAGAGCACGTGACTCAGGGCAAACCAATCGGGAGTCTCCTGTGATATCCAGAAGGAGTAATTGGCAAGTTGAGAAAGTTAGAAACAGGAACAATGGACATGTAACAAGGAGAGGGAAAACTGAGAGAAACAAATATAGACAGAGATAGAGCTGAGCAGAGATCAAACCCCACAGAATCACAGAGATGAAAAGACCCTTGGGCCCCACTGTTCTCAAGTGGCTAACTGGGGTGCCTATTTAACATACCAAAGCAGATGCTGGCTACCAGTCTCTCTCAATGGTCAGAGTCCAGGCTCCTCTCAGGACTTCTCACTCAGCCCCCTGCCCTGACCCTTCCCTTCCTCCAGTTTCTCTGATTCTTATATAACTTCAGCCATTTGTTTTACATGGTCTCTTGCTCTCTTGGTCTCTCAGTCCTCCTTGGCTCCTCTCTTTGCTCTCTCTCTCTTGTCGGCTCTCACTCACTCTCCCCTAGCCCCACCACCTCCCTCTCCTCTCATGCCTCAGTCCGCTGGCCTGGTTCAATCTGGACCCTTTCCAGATGCCTCTGGCTGTTTTCTCACTCATATCTACAACAAACCTTCCCCTCAATCATACCTTGGGGCAGTCAGTCAAGTCCTCATTTTTATTTTTATTTTTATTCTTTTAAATTCATCACAGAGTGTCAGTCTGGTGGTACAGGATGACTACTTTGACTTCCTGGTCCCTTATAAAGGCTGGCTGCCTTCTTGATGTGACATCTGTATTCCTGAAATTTTGTGTTTCTATTTTTGCTCAAGCCAAGTTGGTCTCTGATCCTTACACACAAAAGAATATCAGTCAAAATACCGAAAGTGGGCATGAGTCTTATTCATACTCTGAACATAGATCTGGAGACCTGAGGCACTGATCCCTGAGAAAGGATCAAAGTCCTACATCTGTGTCTGTGGTGACACAGGCAGACCCAAAGTCTACACTTTTGTGTTCTGGACCCTTCAGAGTCTGAAGTCCTCAGTGAGGGGATAGGCCATTTTCCGTGCATTTCTACTGCATCAATCTGAGGGGCACCCAACCTTCCAGGCACAAAAGTTGTCATCCTCCTTAGATACTGTCTCTGAACTGGTTGTTTGCTCTGGGCTTACCAAAAGGCACATGATCCTAGGCTCAGCACAGGGAGGCCGGGCATAAGCCAGCACCCATCCACACCCATACCTCCTTTCTCCATCATCTAAATGAAAGGAAAAATGTCTTCTCTTTGGCCAATTTCAGCATTTGGCACATCAGATGCCCTGGAGCTATTGGAGAAAGGACAGAGTGTCACTGAGTCACAGGCAGGCTGGGAGACTATTCCCATGAAAGGCAAATGTGGGAAGAGATAATAGAATAAAATCCACTCTGTAGGAGAATCCTACCCTGGTTAAAGTATCCAAGAGTTTTGCATAGACCCTGACAATTTTTCCCAATAAATCCTTGGCTAAGAAACTAATCCTGTCAGTCACTTGGGCCGTTACCCCCTCGCCAGGCTCGGTTACTCCCATCACCCAGTACTTTTTCAATAGCCTCAGATCCTATCTTTTGTGTGCTGCTACTGCTGTTCAATAGATCCTCTAGTCTTCCCCCGAAGAGATTAGCAAAAAGCAATTCTCTAGATCCAGGTGTGTTAGCTTACACTAGAAATCTCTGCATTTAAGAGGCAGAGGCAGAGGCAGAAGGAATGCAAGTTCAAAGCCAGCCTGAGCCACATAGCAAAAGCCTGTCTCAAAATAAATAAATAATCTCTGGCTTCCCTGGACACCCTTTTTCTCTGTCCTCATCATCCTCCCACCAGTGGCTGCCCAGTAACTAATCTACCAAAAGCAGCCCTGTTGTGTCCCCAGTAGGAGCACCTGTCCTGAGGCCTTGTTACCAGGAGGGAGAGGCAGAGAAAAGCCATGGACCAGGCATGTCTAGGTTCTTGGCATCATATCCACATGGATAGCAAAATGTTTAATTTTAAAATTTTTTACAGATATCAGCCATGGTCAGCTTGGCTGACCAGAGATCCCAGAGATACAAGGAAGGTTCAGCATATGTAAATCAATAAATGTAATCAACTACATAAATAAACTCAAGGACAGAAACTACATGATAACCTCATTGGATACAGAAAAGGCCTTTGTTGGGGAGGGAACTAACATTCCTTCATGATAAAAAGTCCTGGAGAATCTATAAATACGGGGAACCTACCTCAACATGATGAAGGTAACATAAAGAATCCCACAACCAATATCTTGTTAAATGGAGAAAGGCTCAAAGTATTTCCACCAAAATCAGGAACAAGCCCCTTTCCACTCCTGTGAAGCAGTGCTTAAAGTCCTTGCCAAAGCAAGAAGACCAGAGAAGGTGATGAAAGAGATAAAAATAGAAAAGGAAGAAGTCAAAGAATCTTTATTTGCAGATGATAAGACTGAATATGTAAAATAAAATAAAGATTCCACCAGAAATCTCCTAAAGCTGATAAACACATTCCGTCAAAGCAGAAGGATATAAAATTAATACACGAAATCAGTAGGCTTCCTATACACCAATGACAAACATGCCAAGAAAGAAATCATGCAAATAATCTCACTTACGATAGCCTCAAAAATAACCCTGCACTAAATCTAACCAAGAAAGTGAAAAACTCTGCCAGGCAGTGGTGGCGCACGCCTTTAATCCCAGCACTTGGGAGGCAAAGACAGGTGGATTTCTGAGTTCGAGGCCAGCCTGGTCTACAGAGTGAGTTCCAGGACAGCCAGGGCTATACAGAGAAACCCTGTCTCAAAAAAAAGAAAGAAAGAAAGAAAGAAAGAAAGAAAGAAAGAAAGAGAAAAACTCCTTCAGTGGAACTTGAAGACCCTGAAGAAAGTCACTGACAAGGATATCAGAAAACAGAAAGACCCCACCCCCATCCCATGCTCATGAACTGGTAGGATTGACATTGTAAAAAGGCCTTCGGCAAACAGTCTACAGACTCAATGCAATCCCACCAAAACTCCAATGCAACTCAGCTCTTCACAAAAAAAAACGAAAAAGTGATATCAAAATTCAAATTCAAATTGGAAACACTAGAAACCCAGGATGGTCAAAGGCATCCTGAACAATAAAAGCTCTGCTGGATGGATCACCAGCCCTGATTTCAAGTTATACTGCAGAACCATAGTAACAAAACCAGCATTGGTTCTGGTGTAGAAACAGACACACTGGTACACGGAGAAGATTTAAAGACCCAGATCTAAGCCAATGCTCTTCCACTCAACTGATTTGTGACAAAAGCCAAAAATATACATTGGAGAAAAGACCGCATCTTCAACAAATGATGCTAGTCAAGCTAGATAGTCACATCTAGAAAAAGAAAACTAGATCCTTATCTCTCTGCTTAAAATTCAACTGGAAATGCACCAACGACCACAACATCACCCTGGATGCTCTGAATCCAATAGAAAGTGTAGAGCATGCTTTAACCTCAGGCACATCGGCACTGGGACCAATACCTGATAAACAGGAAGCCACAGACTTCCTGGCAGAGGACACACCACCTGAGTGAAGAGGCCGTCTACAGAATAGGGACAAAAGCTCTTCCAGCCATACATCTGGCAGAGAACTCAAAAACCTAATGTCAAGAAAAGAAACAACCAAATTTTAAAATGAAACATGGAACCAAATTTTTTAAAATTCTCAAAAAAAGGGAAATACAAATGGACAAGAAATATTTTTATGAATATTCAACACCCTTAGACATCAGGAAAATACAAATAAAAACTCCTTTGAGATCTTATCCTACCCCAGTCAAAATGGTTTATTTTTTTTTTTTTTTAAGTGGCAGTGAGTGCTGGTATGGCTGGGCAGATGGTTTATTTTTTTTTTATTTTAAGTGGCAGTGAGTGCTGGTATGGCTGGGCAGAAAGAGGAACATTTATTTGTTGTAAGTAGGAGCACAAACTTGGGGCAGCCATTGTGGGAATCAGTCTGGAGTTTCCTCAAAAAGCTAGAAATAGCTCGACCATGTGACCCAGGCTATAGCACGCCTGATCATACACCCTACAGCTAAGAAATGGAAACAGCCTGGATGTCCATCAAATGGTAGATACGTAATGAAAGCATGCTAGATTTACACAATGGAATGTTATTTGTCTGTAAAAAAAAATAAAATAAAATTATGAAATTCACAGTCGAATGGGTGAAAACAGAAACAACCATTCTGAGTGAGGTTAGATCCAAACCCAGAAAGAGGACTGCTGCAGATTCCCTCTCAGACATCGATGCTGGCTTTGATCCTTTAGATACACACAGTTATAGTGACGTACTCATAGAAGGCTGGAAACTCACAAAGGGTTATGGACGAGGCTTCCAGAAATGGGGGAGATTTCCAGGATAGGGGATAGAATATGGGTGATAGGAAGCAGGAGAGGAGAACAAGGGAAGAACAAGGGGTAAGTGGAGTGCAGGGCAGGAGGGGGAGGGAGGGAGGGGGAGGAGGAATCGCGACAAACACCAAAGGCTCTGGAAATGCTTCCTAAAATATATGCATATGCACTTATAGAAAGGGTTTAAATGGAGCTAACCTATAGCAGAGGAATGATGCATCCCTCAGACACTGTTGAATACCAAACAAAAAGCCGGGTGCTGGGCACAGGTACCTATTTCCAAGTTTCTGGTCAATGGAGTTCCATGGTCCTCCCCAAAAAAGAAATACTACAGGCTATTGGCATCTCCTTGATACTCTCCAGTGCTTAGTAGTAAACACCACACATCTAAATCTTGGGAGAAATCAAGCAGGCGGTATATTCCTTAGGAAATATGTTGAGGGCGAGTTTCCATTTCCTAGCTGTTGTGAATTGAGCAGCAATGGTGCACGATGAACAGGTATCTCTGTTGTAGGATATACAGTTCTTTGTATAACCTGGGGTCACATGGTAGAGCTATTTCCAGCTTTTGAGGCAAGTGTGATGCTCTAGGGGCAGCAGGTAGGTAGAGCAAGTGCACCAGATAAGAGGGCAAACTGCAGCATGCAGTGGGGAGATGTTTCCGTGCCCCTGGACACAGATGAAAGAACGCAGGCCTTGGTAAGCAGAAAGAGGGCATCTGTGGAGACGGAGCCCAACAGGAAAGCTGGGGCCTTAGAGAGAAGGTAAACAATGAGACCACAATGTAGGCTAAGGGATTTGAAAACATAGTGTTGAATACTGGATATTGCTAGGTTGAAAATGTCTTCTTCTGGGTGTGGTGACACAAGACTGTAATCCAAGAACTCAAGAAGCTGAGGAAGCAAGATCAAGGGATTCAAGGCCATCCTGGAATACTTAGCATAGCCCTGTTGGGGAGAGAAGAGAGAGGGGGAAGAAGAGAGGAAGGAAAGGAGGGAGGAAAAAGAGAGGAAGATGGGCATCTTGACTCGTGCTGCTTTGTGCTGTAACACACATATGTTCACACACACACACACACACACACACACACACACTGCCTCCCATGAAAAAGGTGTTGAAGATAGAAGTGGGATCCAGTCACTTTCTTTAAATGTTAAATAAAGGTCTATGGCTCCAGGCAGGCTCAAAAGAACTGAATTGAAATTCTGATGGCTTTGGGAACCTCTGAGACTGGCCAGCTCATATTTAGGGCAGTTCTCTCTCACAACACATTGGAAAGGAGAAAACTATCAAAAATGCTCAACAAAGAGCACTCTCCGTGGTTTCAAGAGAGCTATAAGAGGTTGGAGACTCACGAGAGAGTGCAGAGCACTGACAAGATTTTCCTTAGAAAGGCTAGGAGAACAAGAGAAGAAAAAAATCTCTGTATGCTGGAACAGGAGAGGATCTAGGGGGATATCTGTACCTAGCAAGTTCAAGCTCTATGTCTGCTCTGATCTACCTGGAGTGCTGCCTTGGGAAGAATTCCAAGGCTCTCTCTAACTTCAGCAAGAAAGAGTTGAATGATTGATTAATAATGTCTGCCACTGGCACAGTTACAGAAATGGTGGTATGTGTGCTATACAATGCTATCCCTAACCTAGCCAATTTTTCTTTCTGTAGATGTGATAGAGGAGGAAAAAAAGAGAGAAACTTTCACAAGGTCACTTCACAGCTAGAGTCAAGTTTGACATCAAAGACCAGGCTTTTCTTTGCACTGTGACCCCTCCTTTTCTTGTTTCTGTGACAAAATACTCTGATAAAAGCAACCCAAGGAAGAAAATGTTTGTTCTAACTCAAAGATCAAAGTATAGTCCATCATAGTAGGAAAGTCAAGGGAGCAGAGCTTGAAACAGCTGGTCACATCTATCATCACAAATAGAGAGTAATGAATGCATGCATATAGATGCTCAGCTTCCAGGATCCCAGCCAGGGAATGGTACCACACACAGTGGACTGGTCTTCCTACTTCAGGTAACTCAGGCATAGTCCCATCTCCCAGGTGATTCTGAATTCCTTCATTTTGACAATGAACACTAACCATCACAGTACCTTATTGAATTTGCCTGATGAAAGAGGCCATGTAGGAGCACAGACTGGGTGCGAGCATAACTTTGTTTCAGGAACAGGCTTTTCCCAGGCAGTGTCTCTGTTCACTTGGAGGACATACAATATTTGAAAGATGGCAGACTGGGATAACATTTTGGTGTCACCAAGCAAGTGCTAGGTGCAGGGGAAAAAAACATTCCCATATATCTTAGTTTGGGTTTAGATTGCTGTGAGGAGACACCATGACCAAGACAACCCTTATAAAGGACAACATTTAATTGCGGACTGTCTTACAGGTTCAGAGGTTCAGTCCATGGCAGGAGCACAGCAGTGTCCAGGAAGGCATGGCATGGGAGGAGCTGAGAGTTCTACATCTTTATCTGAAGGCCTCCAGAAGACTGGCATTCTCACGCAGATAGGAGGAAGCTCTCTCAAAGCCCACCCCCACAGTGACACAGTTTCTTCAACAAAGCCACACCTATGCCAACAAGGCCATACCTCCTAGTAGTAACATTCCCTGGACCAAGCATATTGAAACTACCACATTCTACTCCCTGGTCCCTCATAGGCTTGTTTAAACACAGGCGTCTATGGGGGCCATACCCAGCGATAGCATAATGCAAAATACATTAGTCCAACTTCAAAAATCCCCATAGTCTATCACAGTCTACCAATGTTTAAAAGTCTAAAGGTCAAAGTCTTTTCTGAGATTCATGGAATCTCTCAACATAATCCCTTTAAAAATTCAAAATCAACAAGCAAATCACATACTTCCAACATATCATGGCACAGGATATACATTACAATTCCAAAACGTCATAACGAGGAAATACTACTGGACCAAAGCAAGAACAAACAGCAGCTGGGCAAACTCCAAACTCCACATCTCCCTGTCCAATGTCAAAGTGCTCTACAGATCTCCAACTCCTTTCATCCTTGTTGGCTACTGTTGACAGATCTGGCATTCAGCAGCAACAAACTTTGTTCTCTTACACTGGTTCCACTCCTTGTTAGCAGATTTCCTTGGCAAGTATCCCATGGTTCTGACATCTCTAACAACTTGGGTTCTCCAAGGCAACTTTAACTTTACAGATTCTTATTCCAATGTCTGAGATCCACACATGATCTTCTGGGTTCCTCCAAAGGTCTTGGGTCACTTCTCCAGCTCTACCATCTGTAGCACTCTATAGGCTTTGGTTGACTCTACTCTGCTGCTGCTGTTCTTAGTGATTATTCTATGATACTGGCATCTCCAAAACACTGGGGTCTTCGGCTGCAACTAGGCTTCACCAATAGTCTCTCATAGCCTCCCTTGATGGTACCAAGCCTCAGCTGCTCACCACAACCACTTCATACCTTCAAAACCAGTGCCACCTGGTTGATTCTTACACATTACCAAGTCAAGCTGCAGCACAAGGTACATCCTTGGCTATCTCTGGAACACAGCTTCTTTGTGCTCTCAGAAAACATTCCCAGAAATTTTTACTTTGGTGATGCTGGTCTCTTTCTATTCACTGCTAATTTCTTAGCTTCAGCTAACCAGCATCAAGTGTCCCAGTGATCTTCTATTCTTGACTCTAAAGCCAGAGCCACATGTCTGAAGCTGCCAATTTCTGCTGCTTTCTGGGGCCAGAACATGGTCCTCTTGTTCTATTACATCTTCACCCGCTTTCTGTTTTCTAATGGTTTTCTTCCCTACATAAGCTTGGCTGCTCTGAAATTTGCTCTGTAGACCAGGCTGACCTTGAACTCAGGGATCTACATGCCTCTGTCTCCTAAATTATGGAATTAAAGGTGTGTACTACCATGCCTGTACCTAAGCTTTTCATGGCCACTATTCTTCAAGATCCAACTCCAAAAGCCTGTGTCTTCCACCCTCAAGATCTGGATCATAGGTGTGCCCTCCATTTCTGGATTGTAGTTCATTACAGATTAAATGTCAAAATAAAAACAATAACCAGGTAATAATGCCTAACATAATATATAACTGTTCCTTGTTCAACTGCAAACACAAACAATAAGCTTAGCTGGGTGGGATCTTGGCCCAAGGTCACCACTCCCTTAACCTGTTAACATCTTTGAACACAGGATTCAGCTCCACTGCTCTTCCTGGGGGCTTCTTTGATACTTGAACCATACATTTTGTATTTTTTTTCTTTTTAAGCTTGCTTCATCAAAACACTCTTCATGAGAGTAAACTGGAGGACAAAGTCTATGCTAGGTGTCTCTGAGACTTCCTTTGTCAGTGTAATTAATATAAATCTGTTCAACTTAGCCTCAGGCAGATTCTTCAGACAAGGGCAAAAAGCAGCAACATTCTCCACTGACTGAACATCATAAGACTGATCTCCAGAGTTCAAATTACCCTCAACACCACCATCTTCCACATTTTAAGATAGCCCTTTAAGTTAAAGCATCTCATGGCTTTCCAAATCCAAAGTCCCTAAATCCACATTCCTCCAAACAAAAACATGGTCAGGCCTGTCACAGCAACACCCCAGTGCCCAGTACCAACTTCAGTCTTAGTTAGGGTTTCCATTGCTTTGAACACACACTATGACCTAGGCAACCCTTATAAAGAACAACGTTTAACTGGGGCCGACTTACATGTTCAGAGGTTGAGTCCATTATCATCAAGGTGAGAGCATGGCAGCATCCAGTCAGGCATGGTGAGGGAGGAGGTGAAAGTTCTACACCTTGATCTGAAGGCCTCCAGGAGAAGACTGGCATCCTCAAGCAGCTAGGAGGAAGCTCTCTCAAAGCCCACCCCCACAATGAAACAATTTCTTCAACAAGGCCACACCTACTCCAACAAAGCCACACCTCCTAATAGCGCCAATACCTGGACCAAGCATATTCAAACCACCACACCAAGATCCAGAAGAGGCAGGTTAACCCAGGTGTTCCTGGCTGGCCTTGTTGCAGTCTGATCCATTCAGATCCATTGGCTCTGCAAATACATTTGAGCACCACAGCATTCTCAGGCATTTCCATTACAGAGAGGGCAGAGCCTGGCAAGGAATGATGGCTAATTGTGCAATTAGTTCCTCTGTGATAGATGGAGATAAATGCCAGGCAGGGCAGAGGAGTGCTAGGAGGCAAACAGCCTGGGATCTGATGTCATCTGGGATCTGAGGAAGCTTTCTGAGGAAGTGACATTTACGCTGAGACAGGGGGATTAAAACAGGAGATGCTGATGGATGGCAGCAAGGGAGGATAGTTGGGAGAGCAGAGGGCTAGGGGACAAAGCTGTGAAGGGCCTAAGAAGGAAAGAGTCACTTCACACAGTAGGAACTGAAGATCTAGAAGTCAGAAGGGCTTTTGTTTGTCGGGTGGTTACTGTCAGAAAAGAGTTAGGAACCAGCCAAGCTGTAAGAGGGACAGGGAGAGAAGAGCAACCTCACCCTGTACGTTCTCTTACCTGCAGTGTTCAGATGTTCCTCAAGACTCATCCCTCTGGACTGACCGCTCACACAGCTGAATCAGGGGACACCAGGTTAGCCCTCATCCCACACTTAGCCCCATAGCCATGTGCACTCCTGAAGCTAGCTGAGCATGGCCATGCTGTCCTCACAGCCCTCAGCAAATAAGCCACACTTGCAGTGAATAGGCAACATCCATGAGAACCAACTGCATCTCTCCTGTTCAGGTGAGTCATCAGCTTAGAGTGGCCAAAGACTTTCTTTGTCTAATTCACTCCCCTATTGTTGCTTCTCCTGCCAGTGGCTGATGAAGGACCCACACTTCGAATAGAACCAGCAGGTAAATTGTAAAAAGACTAGTGTTAGGATCCTGGGGCAAACTGAGGAACCAAAAAAAAACAAAAAAGAAAAAAAAAATCCATGGCAAATGATTTTGTTTGATTAACTGCAATCCTGTTGGATTATCTCCCACTGGGGGCCAGGGCTTTGCATGCTGGAGACAGATAAACATGACAGAGTTGTTGTCAACAGAAGGCAGCTCACAGAACCTGGCAGAACAGATGAGCACACAAACAGCCACCCAGGCCATGAAAAGAAATAAGAGGAAAGCCATGGGCCCAGGGCTGACTTGGGCTGAGCAGGAAATCAAGGCAGACAGCTGGGGAGAGGAGGCATCTGCAGAAGAATGGGACTTCACTGTGTGGAAGAAGCAAGCAGGAGAGCCAAATTGACCCCAACCAACTAACAGATCAATATAGAAAGCAAAATGGAAAGAGCAGCAATGTGAGGACTGGAGGTCCCTGAAGGCCTCACAGGGAAAGAGAGAGTTCAGGCAGACAGTGCTAGAAAGTAGATCCCATGTCCATTATACTGGTTCTTGAATGACAGGCTAGAGGGGAGGGAAGACAGACAGTATAGATTTACTAAAAAGAAAAAGGAAGGTCCCGTGGGACAGTCTAGGTCACCTGCCTATTCTCAGGTTCCACAGCTCCCATCCAGTCAGCCAGACTTAGCCAAGCCAAGCACCTTGAGGAGGAAGGGGAGTCAGAAGCCCCACCTATCCAATATACAGAAACTTTCTGTTGTTCAGGCTTGGGTAACAATGCCCAAGGGCAAACTTCAAACTCTACCTGCTGGGCTAGATTCTTAGAGTAGGCTTTCAAAAAACCAGGAGACCCAAAGCAACATTCACAAAAGGTTCAGAGAAAGAAGTGGGGAAGAAAGCAATGGTTACATCTAGACCAGTGGTTCTCAACCTGTGGGGTGCAAACCTCTATCTCCAAAAATAATTACATCATGATTCATAACCGTAGCAAAATTAGAGTTATGAATTAGCAACAGAAATAAGTTTATGGCCGGGGATCACCACACCTGAGGCACTGTATTTAAGGGCAGCAGCATTAGGAGAGTCAGAACCACTGCTCTAGATGCTGACGGTTGTTAGTCCTTACCACTCCCCTCTCTGACACACGGATGGTTAGAATGTGCTTGTAAGGGGCTACAAGACAAAATAGCTAGCAGAAAAAAGAGAAACGCCTTGCCCCCATCCGTGCAGCTCCCCACCTGAAAACAACTTCACCTCAGCACCAGTCATCACAGCTTAAAGGCATTAGGCCAAGCAGGTGGCCTATGTGTCAATCCTGCCCCAACAGGACCCAATAGGATTTATCCCATGCCCAGGGGTACACAGCCACCACCTAGCCTGGCTGCCAGCTCTGCTCTGGCCTGCGCCCTTGGTGTGAAATCTCTGCATATACACTAGGTTGCTGGCTTTGAGTCTCCATTTGATGTCTTTCCTGGCTAGTCTCAGGCAGAGACCCCACTGAACTCCCCTTTCTTCTGTGGTCTTCCTTGCAGTTGCTGGGACCTCATCTACAATTATTCCATGGGCAGCCTAACTGGGTTGTTAGCTTCATTTGCCCATGGTCCTTATAGACTGGAGCATTCCACTAATCCTGGCTAATAGCCAAGTCAAGAGCCTGAACTTTTCCTACAGGTACCCTGGCACTCACTTGGGCTGTCCCTTCTAGCCCTCTGCCCCAAGCTCCTGATAGCCTCCTGGATTCCTGGCCCTGCCTCTGGCTGCCCCACCTGCCCATCTCAGCTCTCTGGGACTCATCCATTTCTCTGGATCTCTGTCTTATCTGCCTCTCCTCTGTTCTTCATCAGCATTCCTGTGCCTGGATTCTTTTGTGCATCCTGTGTCTCTGGCAGTCTTTGCTGACTCCCTGTCCGTTGCTGTTTCTCATTGCCACCATCTTTCTCTCCCACAGAAAAGCCCCCTGCCCTTTGCTGATGGCTTTGCTTGTCACCTGCAAGGGCACAGATGCTCAATAGTGTCAGCACATTCCTTGTCACCTCTCTATTGTCCTGGTGACAGACTGTCATTGCTAGTCTACCCTTCAGGGACTGCATGGAGACAGGGTTCTTTGTCTCCTCCATCTGTGATGATTGCATTTTCCCTCCCAGCCCTCCCTCTAATCCTACAGATGTGGGCAACATCTGGAGGTCAAGGGAGGAAACTGAGATCAGGGCAGGAGAGAATCCCAAGAGCTGAAGAGAGAAGCCTCATTAAGAGGCCTGAGCACCCCCTTCCTAAAGGCTTAACACAAGCAAGGAGATGAGAGAGAAGCCAGTGCACGCTACAAGCACAAGCGAGGTAGGAGAAATGGGATCAGCCTCCAAAGGGCATACATCATGTGCTGGGGACTCCAGTGAGCTAAGAGGACCACTTTCTTGACAGCATTGTGGGTGGAGTCTGTTTGGCACACCCACTGCTCTGCACTGGAAGCCACAGATGTGATCCCTGAGGGATGAGCCTGTGTGTGGGGTTCAGCCCTTCACTCTTGGCTGCCCTCTTGGATGTCCCATGTGGCATTTCCCTGCAGAAAGAGTAGAGTCCTCTACTTCTCTGACATCATATACTTCAGCTAATGGAGTGTTCAGAGAAATGACAGGTGTCACATATGTAACAAGAGCTTCTAGGGCTGTCACGTGATCTGTTGATCATGGTCTGCTTGAGTCAGGCGTAGTTCTCTTTTCTCCTCTCCTCTCTCCTTCCACTGGGAACAGGTCATGCAAAGCAGAGACCATGCAGAGCTCTGCCATGCAGAGCATAGGTAAAATGAAGGGAGTGTGTGTGTGTGTGTGTGTGTGTGTGTGTGTGTGTGTGTGTTGTACATTTGGAGGCCACAAGACTATGCCAACTGTCTTCCTCTACCACTCTCTGCCTTAGTCCTTTAAAAGATGGTCTGTCACTGAACCTGAAGTTGCCACTTCAGCTAAGCTAAATGGTCAGCAAGGTCCTGAGTTCTGCCTATCTCTGTTCCCCAATGTTGGGGACGCAAGCACTCACAGCTATGGCCAGGTTTTTTGTGGGAGCTAGGGATTAGAACTCTGGTCCTTATATGTATAGATCAAGCACTCTTACCCACTGAACCATTTCCCCAGTCCCTGAGGGTCATTTGTTACTGCAGCGCAGCCTACTGAGCACTGTCTGCAACATTTCATGCCCTATATGCTATTCATATGCTGGTGGTTCTTATACATCCCCAGACCAACTCCTCTGAGCTTCAAGCCCATGTATCCAACATCCTTCTCATTTTCACTGGGGTATTTAACAGGAACATTGAAGACAATTTTTTATTTTACACCACTCTTACAAACCTGCTCCTCTTTGGATTCCAAATGAGCTACCTGATTTACTTCAAAAATCTTTTGTCTATGTTCCATTATCTCTCATCTGTCTTTCTTCAACAGCCTGCTAATAGGCCTTTCCATTTCCATTCACAGCTACCAGGGTGGTCTTTCTCAAGGTTTATCAGCTCACATCATCACCTTTGCTCAAAGACTTTCCATAGCAACTAGAATTAAAAAAAAAAAATAAAAAATCTTACCAAAGCCAACCCTTGACATGGTACTCAGCCTACTAGAAAAGATAATGACAGTAATGCTCATGCTACTGATGGTGATGGAGGTGCTTATGCTGATGGTGATGGAGACAACTGTGACAGTGATAAATGTATATTTATGACACGCATAAACCCCACCCATATACCCAGCCCCTACAGTATTTTTAACAGCAGCACAAAATGACTAAAAAGAGAATGCTATCTGTATTAAGCCTGTGCTGGTGTTATGGAAGGACACACAGAAGCCAAAAACTACCTCTACTTAGTTTGATGGTAGAAATGCAGAGATATGGAGTCCTCCTGGTCTGATGCTGGGTACGGTGATACCCTTCAGGAAGCTTTCAATATGATGAGGGCCTCACTGGTCACTGTTGAGGTGTTAGTCTAGATGTCTTCTCTCTGGCTCCTCCAGCCCTCAGGACTCACCTTGTAAAAGTCACTTTTATTCACCTGATGTAATTGTCATCTTACTGCTGAATAAGCTCACTCTTTCTAGTTCTCTCTGAACTCTGGCTGGCTGGCTCAACTCAGCTGTTCTGGCTCAGACTCTTCTCCAAGTTGACTGATTCAATCTGGCTTCTCTTAGCTTCTCACTGAATTGTTCTGTCTGGCCTCAAACTAACTCTGGCAATTTGTTCTAATCTTCTGTCTCCTTATTCTCTGGCTTCAATTGCCTCTGCTGACCTGCACTGAACTTCATGAACTCATGAATGGACTCAACTCCACTGCACTGCCCTCCACTCAGTGAACTGACTCTCTCTCTCTCTCTCTCTCTCTCTCTCTCTCTCTCTCTCTCTATCTCTCTCTCCTCTGCTCTATTCTCATAAATCACCTTTCCCTCTTCTCTCTTCTAGTGAGAGTTGGGTGTATCCTCTCTCTGACTCGTTCTGTTAAATCTTTATCTGATTCATTACATTGTCACTCAATTGGACATCACTTTCAAACCTGGCTGCTTCCTTCCACAAAGGAACCTTACCTACAATGTTTGGGGTTAAAGGTATGTACTGAGGGAGTGCCCTATATTCCAGCCAGAAGAGCCATGCTGCTGAATTAAAATTCCTCTACATCACCTTCTGTCCCTGCCCTGCCTATGTCAGAGTGACTCTGAGTTTTAGGAGACTGCAACTTGAAGATACAGTCTTCCTTTACCTCTTTTCCATTGGGTTCTGTGGTAGTCTGACTGCCAACCTGCCAGGATTTAAAACCACTGAGGAGACATACCTCTGGGTGTGTCTGTGGGGATGTTTTCAGAGAGGTTTGACTAGGTGGAAGACTCACCATGAGTGTGAGTAGCAGCATCCCACAGACAAAGGTCACCACACTGAATAAATGGCAGAAAGGGGGATGAGCACCAGCATTCATCACTCCCTGCTTTCTGATTGCAGACAGTGAAAGAAGCTGCTTCTCTCACTACCATGCTTGCCCTACCATGATGGACTGTACCCCTCAAAACTGTGAGCTAAAGTAAATCCTTTCTTAATTTACTTTGGTCAGGTACTTTGTCACAACAAGGAGAAAAATAGCTAACTCCAGTATGCTATCTTCATTGGTGTCTTAGGGTTTTATTCCTGTGAAGAGACACCATGACCAAGGCAACTCTTATAAAGGAAAACTTTTCATTGGTGCTGGCTTACAGTTTCAGAGGTTTAGTCCATCATTATCATGGCAAGAAACATGGCAATATGCAGGGACATGGTGCTGGAGAAGAAGCTGACAGTTCTACATCTTGATCTGCAGGCAGCAGGAGACTGTGTGCCACACTGGGTGTACCTTGAGCATATGAGACCTCAAATCCTGCCTCCATAGTGACACACTTCCTCCACACATCTCCCAATAGTGCTACTCCCTATGGGCCAAGCATTCAAACACATGAGTCTATGGAGGCCATACCTATTCAAACCACCACAAGTGGATAATTCATAGTCAGCAGGATATTTGTCTTTTCTGTCCCATAAAATTCCTGAGATACTTATAAGACTGGTTTGAAGCCAGTTTAAGAAGTTTGAGTTTTACTCTTCACTGTGGAGAGGTGTCTAGGACCTCAGTGCAGAAATAAAAGGGACAAAAGAGAAGACACAGCCATCCATCAACACTGGTTTTCCCACTGGCAGCGACTGACTAGTCATCCAAAATCAGTCTGTGAATTCTTTTAGTGTGAGTTTCCTGTAACTGCACTTGCAGTTTCGTCCTGCTGAGAAACCAACCATTTGCAGGTAACTACACATTCCATTCCGCACACCAATGGATTTCAGTGACCTTCATGGCCTTCAGGTCTTATGTTGATCTACCAAAGAATGTTAGACGTGGGTTAGGTTTGGCACAAGATACTAAGCTTGGGGCTCTGAGGCTCTGGGCTTCCTGAAGGTTCCCGTACAGAATGGGTCCCCTCTAGTCAAGCTGACATGGTAGAGTCTGAGCCCGATCAGTAAAGTGCTTGTAACATAAGTGCAGGGACCCAAGTCTGCCTTATCAGCAGCCACATAAAGTCTGAGTATGACAGTGCTCATCTGGAATCTTGGTGCTGAGGAGGCAGATCCCTGGAGCTCATTGATGAGCCTAGATGAGTCCATGAGCTCCAGGTTCCTGAGAGACCTTGTCTCAAATACTAAGAGAGCAATTGAGGAAGGTGCAAATTGAATCATCCTCTCACTTTCATGTATACACACACACACACACACACACACACACACACACACACACGATTGGACCAAGGCTCTTCTACCCGTCACCATGGACACACCCTATGCCATCACTCAAAACACACCACATGGTGTCATTAGCATCCGTTGTCACTTGGTATCACTATTGCTATGTCTCACCACATGACATTGTGTCTAAGCAGATGTATCTTTTAATTTCACATCCAGCTTGTTTACAGGATGGTTTTCAAATTACAAAACTAATATATGCTGATTGTAACAGCTGAAACGTGCAATTGAACAATTTATAAATTATAGCTTTCCCAGGTCCCCTCCAGAAGCCTCTCCCTTGATGTAAGCGGCATTAACATCCTGTCATGTAACCTTCAAGTGGACAAACTCTTATGAATAATTTGAACAGTCCCTAAAATCATTAGTGACCGACATGATGGCTCATGCCTGTGATCTCAACACTCTGGAGGCTAGGGCACAAGAATTACCATAAGTTTGAGGCCATCCTGGGGTAGATAGTGAGTTTCAGGCCAGCCTTTTCTATAAACTCTAGTCTTCTTTTTTTTTTAAATAAAAATACCATCTGCCATGAAATGATATTTCTTTTTTTCATCCACAAGTTAACTTCAGAGGTTGCCTGTCTTGCCAACAAGAAAGAAGATTCAGAGTTACCCAGGAGTCAAGTCTTTCCCATGCAACAGTACATGGTAGTTGTACCTTGAGGAAGGATGGACACCTGCAATGAGCATTGACCACAGGCTAGGGTGCTGGGATGATTCTCAGAGATGATAAAGTGTCACCACTAAGGCCATGCTACAGGTGGGAGTTGGTAGCACATACCTGCAATCCTAGCATTTGAGAGGTAGGATTTGAGAGGAAAGAGAATTAGAAGTTAGAAGCCAGCCTGAGCTACAAAGTAAATACTAGGCCAGCCTGGGCTTCAAATCCCTGTCTCAAAAGAATAACTCAAAAATAAATAACCATGCTAATAAATAACCATGCTAAATGGGGTATAAACATCTCTCTACTCCATCCCTCTGTTACCTGCATGTGCTCAGGTGATCCCTCTCTAAAGCCCCACTTACTCATCTGGAAAAGAGAGACATCTCATCTGTGTATGAGTCGAGGTCCAGTTCAAAACACAAAAGCCACTCCCATCAGACCAAGCAAACAGGCTAAAAGAAACAGGGGCTAGAAGCTCCCCAGCTGTGAGGAAGGCTGGGAAAGCAGGGGTTGGGGAAGCCTCTGCACTGCCTCACCTTCGCCCTCAGAGCAGACTTCCACACATCTTCCGCCATGAATCTTGAGGGTGCATCCAAGAGGCACCTCAACATGCACCTTCCTAATTACCTGCCTCAAGCTACCTCCCAAGAATGGCCCTGCTGCCTTCTCCATGCAAAGGGGACCTGACAGATGCCAGTGACACCAGTCTGCCAATCAACAGCCCGGCACCACCTACCCACCACATAGGTTTCTTCTGAACTAAATAAAACAATACAGGTTGGTGGCTAGGAAGATGGCTCAGACATTGAAGTGCTTGGAGAACTTGATTCTCTGAAGCCACATGTTAAAGATAGGCATAATAGCAGACCTCTGTAGTCCCAGCTCTGGGCTGGTGGAGACAGGAAGATCCCGGTTGCTTGCCGGCCAGCCTAGTCTACCTGGTGTTCTAAATCAAGTGAGGGACTCTGTCTCAAAAAGGGGGGGTACACACACACACACACACACACACACACACAGGACAAATCAGCTCTTAACCTGGGGCTTGGCACAGAATATTCAGCAAGTAACAGTAATTATCACCCTTTTTACGATTTGGATGCTGGAATACACGGCTCCCCACCCAGCCCAGCACACCTCACCTCACTTAATCTTTCAGAGAAACCTAGACACCAGGGCTCTAGTCAGAACCTCCCATGGCTCAGCAGGTCCTGTCATTTCTTTTCCAGATCTGATTATAATAGCAACATTTGTAAACTGCTGATCCCTTAATTCCCCATGAGTACACATCCTGGCTGAGGTATTCAAACACATTACACTTAGAGGCACGGAGACTAAATTCCTTCTTGGTTCTCCTTGCTTGGTATTTCGTCTGTGGTAATTATACCAAAATCAACAGGGAGGGAGGAGGAAGCAAGAGAGAGCTCGTTAACCTACAGATGTGTCTTATCAATCTAAAGATCCAGTAACATGCACATTTGTCTGTCACTATCAACCACTACTACCCAACACTTGAGGAGAATGAAACGTTTTCTACCCAAATTAATTTTTAAAAACCCAAACTGTATGCAGACTCCACTCCCTGAGACTTAAGTTCAAACCATTCCACAGGAAACAAAATTATCCTTGTAAAGAACTCCAATTGGTTGGACTTCATAATTCAAGATTCAACTGTGGAAAATTAACTAGGTTATAAGGCACAAAGCCCTTTGCAGTCCGCCCAGCTCTAAAGCACAGGCCAAACATCACATGTTCACAGGTCAGTGCTTCCTGCAAAGAAATCCATTTCACAGACAAACCTAGGGTAACTGCACAGGATGGGCAGAACCAGATCCTGATTAATGATGGGCCCCATGCCATCACAGCCTCAGTGAGGAAGGGAAAGCTAACATTTGGGGAAACAACATTACTTGTGAAATTGCAATACTCACCAGGGAAAATAACCCAATTTAAACTCATTCTCTATTTAGTTTGAACCTACTTAGCTCTTTTAAGTTTGTTCCATGTTGCTGCCTGAGCCCTTTGGAGACAACCCCCTGGCCACCGATCTCAACTGTCTCCTTTCCCTCAATGACATTGAGAGGAGCTTAACATCCCAACCCTGCTTTACCATACTATTCAAGGGTGTCAGTATCTTAAACAGACTCTTAAGAAGGCAATTGCATGGTGCACACACCTTTAATCCCAGCACTCAGGAGGCAGAGACAGATGGATCTGTGAGTTTGAGGCCAGCCTGGTCTATACAGTGAGTTCCAGGATGGCCAGGACTACAGAAAGAAGCCCTGCTCAGGAAAGGAAGGAAAAGGAGGAGGAGGGGGAGGAGAAGGGAGAAGATGATAGAAGAAGAAGGAGGAGGAGGAGGAGGAGGAGGAGGAGGAGGAGGAGGAGGAGGAGGAAGAGGAGGAGGAGGAGCAGGAGGAGGAAGAGGAGGAGGAAGAGGAGGAGAAGGAGAAGGAGAAGGAGAAGAAGAAGAAGAGAAGGAGGAGAAGGTGGCAGTGGCGGCGGCAATTGCATTAGTGACTTTTCTGATTGCTGTGACAAAACCATTAAAACCATTATAAAGAAAGAAGGATTGAGCCAGTGACATGGCTCAGCAGATGCTTATGCCAAGCCTGATTACCTAAATTCAATCCCCAAGACTCACATGATAGAAGGAGAGACTCAACTTCTACAAGCTGTCCTCTGGCTGCACAAATGTTCTATACTACATGTATGCTTCTCTCCTATTGTTGGGAGTGGGGGAAGTGGGGGGTTTTTGGCTTACAGTTTGAGAGTACAGTCCACATGAAGGTGAAACAAAGCCATAGGAGCTTAAGGCAGCTGGTCACATTGCACCTACAGTCAGGAAGCAGGGAGGGATGAATGCTGGTTGTGCTGGTAAGTTTTATGTCAACTTGACACAGGCTAGAGTCTTCACACAGGAGGGAGCCTCAGTTGAGAAAATGCCTCCATAAGATCTGGCTGTAGGCAAGCCTCTAGGGCATTTCCTTAATGAGTGATCAATGTGGGAAGGCCCAGCCCATGTGAGTAATGCCATCCCTCGGCTGGTAGTTGAGGGTTCTATAAGAAAGCAGGCTGCACAAACAATGGAGAACAAGCCAGGAAGCAGCACCCTCCATGGCCTCTGCATTAGCTCCCACCTCCAGGCATTCCTGTTGTGACTTCCTTTGATAATGGAACATGATGTGGAAGCCAAAGCCAAATAAACCCTTTCCTTCTCAAGTTGCTTTGGTCATGGTGCTTCATCACAGCAATAGAAACCTTAAAGCAATGGTGTTCCGCTCACTTTCTTCTTTTTAATATAATACTTTTGTTAATTATTTGAGAACTTTGCACAATGTGTTTTGATTGCACTCACACATACATCCCTCAGCTCCTCCAAGATCCATCTTTTCTCCACCCTCACTTCCTACTCACCCCAACTTTTGAGTTTTATTCTTTAAAAAAAAAAAAAAATCCAGTCCAATTTGTGTTCCCCAACTGTTCTTGGAAGTGGAGCCTGCCCTGGAGTGTGGACCTACCATGGGTCACACCATTGAGAACTAACTCTCCCTCTCCTGGCAGCTATCAAATGTCAACAGATCATTAGCAGTTGGTTGGAGGGAGTTCGCGCCCACCTCCTCCCTCCATGCTAGGATTTTTGTCTACCTTGAACTTGCCCGGGTCTGGCACACACTGTCACAGTCACTGTGATTTGCACACATACACATCTGCCCTGCTGCAAACAGTTTCCTTGATGTTATCCAGCCCCTCTGCCTCTTACACCTTTTTGCTTTGGAAGTAAGGGTGTGATGTGTATGTGTCCCACAGAGGCTAAGCACTCCAGAGCCCCTGTCCTCTGATATGCATGTCCCAGAGGGCAAAGCACTCTAGAGCCTCTGGTCCTCTGCTCAGTGACCAGCTTCGGGTCTCTATGCTTACTGTCATCTACTGCAAGAAGTGTCTCTAAAGAAGGCTGAGAGACACAATGTTTCATGGGTACAACCATGAGTTACTAGGAGTTGTTTTATTATTGTATCCATTTAGCAGGATAATAGTATTAGGGTCTCCTCTAGGGCCTATGACCTAGGGAATACACTTGAATTTATAAGCTCAGGAAAGAACTCTCTTAACACCCCAGTAGCTCAGGCATTACAACCAACAATTTATAAATAGGAACTCACAAAACCAAAAGCCTCCTCTACAGCAACAGACACCATCGTTCAAGTGAAGAGGTGGACTACATAATAGGAAAAAATCTTTATCAACTGTGCATCTGACAGAGGCCTAATATCTAGACTATACACAGAACTAAGGCAGCTAAGCATTATGACCTTGTATGTACATCAGCCTACTGTCTCATATATTTTTGATGTTTTAAAACTAGAATTATATGGTTACTGGCCAATAGATAGTCTTATTTAGTAGCTGGCAAGAGACTACACTGTATGTTCAGGATCCCAGTATAACCCCAAGCCTTTATTAGGGTGAGCTTTTAAGCGCACACACACACACACATACACACACACACACACACACACACACACACACAAAACCACACACACATCTTGGGTTGATATACTTCAGTTAGCAAGAACAGTTAGCCAGAAGTGGAACTATAGAAGCTAAAGAGCAATATTACTACATTTAGAGACTTTTCCAGAACTATGGACCTTGATGGATTAGGCCCTTGTTTTCATTTTGGCAAGTGTGCTGTCTACAAGGCCTGAACTGTACTTCTATTATGAAGTCAGTTTAGCTAAGGTCTGGGGTCCACTAAGATTTAGAAGCCACTAAAATCTGAGGGCCTTATACATTTCTTCTCATTAAGACTAAATGTGTTTTGGCCAAGCAGTGGTGGCACACACCTTTAATCACAACCCTATGGAGGCAGAGGCAGGCTGATGGATCTCTGAGTTCAAGGCCAGCCTGGTCTACAGACCAAGTTCCAGAATAGCCAGGACTGCACAGAGAAACCCTGTCTCAAAAAACAAAACAAACAAAAGAGTAAATGTGTTTCTTTTTCATTTGGGAGGAAGTTTTCACAGTATCTAACTGAAATGTTTCTTGGGGTCACTGTAAACTCCCATGCCATTGTAAGAAATGACAGAGAGATTCAATGATCCTTATATCCAGTTTCCTCTACTGATGATATTTTCGGAAAGCGTGTGTAGGCCCACCACAGGAACGATGGCCTGATTTAATTCATGTTCAGAACTCCACCCCACACCCCACCCCACTCTCTTGTACGTTCATGTGTCTTCCATTCCAGAGTTCTGTCCTGTGTTGTAGGCCTGTACAGCCATCACCTCAGTTGAATAATTCGCTCATGGAGAGAAACCTTATCTCCTCCCTTCCCCCTCCCATTCCACCACTCCTAACCCCCAACAGACAATCAGCTTTCCAGCTCTTGTACTCTGCCCTCTCCACCCACGATGTACAAATATGGGTCATTTAGGGTGCCGGCTCATCTTCCTGTCAGCTTGACTGGGTTTGGAATGACCTAGAAGACATACTTCCGGGCTTGTCCTTGAGTGTGCTTCAACAGAGATTTAACTGAGGAGGTAAGAGTCACCCAGAATGTGAGTGGTACCACCCCATGGGCTGACTAATAAGGAATAACAAAGAAGTTGAGTTGAACCCAGAATTCCTCTCTACTTCCCAACTGTAGGTACAATGTGACCAGCTGCTCCATGTTTCCACTACCACACCTTCTCCCACCCCATCCCCGTCATAGACGATGTCCCCTTAAATGGAGCCAAAAGAAACCCTTGCGTCCTTAAGTTGCTTTTGACAGGTATTTTTGTCATAGCAGCATAAAGGTAGCTGATACTCAAAGTATCTCTATACCCTCTATAGCATGGATTTAGCCTGATCTATTCACTCTAGCCTTGTCTCAATTGTGGATATCTACTGCTGTGTGTCTAACCATTCACCTAAAGGGCACTGGGCAACTCCCAAGCAGTCTTCAACTGGCAAAGGTCTTCTGTAACCATTACGACATTACAGACAGAAGTTCCCTTGGTTTTTCTTTCTTTCTTTTTGGTTTTTTTTTGTTTGTTTGTTTTTTTGAGACAGGGTTTCTCTGTGTAGCCCTGGCTGTCCTGGAACTCACTCTGTAGACGAGGCTGGCCTCGAACTCAGAAATCCACCTGACTCTGCCTCGCGAGTGCTGGGATAAAAGGCCACCACTGCCCGGCTCTTTGGTTTTTCATAAAGAGATAAGGTTTTATTTCCATGGATAAGTGCCAAAGTATGACTTCTGACTTCATAGTAACTGCCAATTATTTTCTACTAATCCCTCTAGTTCACATTATTGGAAGTTTAAGGGGGATCCAGGCTCCCCATGCCTTTGCCAATATTTGGAGTTCTTTCTTTTCTCTTTTCTCTTTTCTTTTCTTTTCTTTTCTTTTCTTTTCTTTTCTTTTCTTTTCTTTTTTTGTCCTAGAAAATTGTGATCAGTATATAAAGACAGACCATCCTGGTTGTCATTGGCCTGACTCTGATGTTGTCCATCTTGCCATGAGCATGGAGACCACCTGACGGTGAAGCATCTATTTATGTCTTTTGTCCAATGTTCCAATTGGGTAATTAAATATGGGTTTGTTTTTTGTTTTTTGGGTTTTTTGTTGTTGTTGTTGTTTATACTGCTGAATTCTGCATATTTCTTATGTGATCCAGAAAGTTGCTCTTGGTTGGCTATTGACTTGAAATCATTTCCTCCTACTCTGTAATGAGTCTTGCTCTTTCACTAGGGACAAATGTCCTCGATTTCATCTTAGAAGATCAACCGTTCATTATTGTTTCTGTATAGTATTCCATTGTATCGATAGCATAAAGATGTATTTGTCAGTTCTGCTATTGATAGATGCTGTTGAGTCCTTTGCCTTTACAAGCCATGTTGCTATGGGAATTCTTGGTGTGCCTCCTGCTGTATTCTGCAAGTAGAATTTCAGTAATAGACCTACAAGTAAAATGTCTGAGTCCCTGGGTGTACACTTCATCAACATTACCAGATAAGGCTAAATATGTGCCAGAGGGATTATATCACACAATCACTAAAGGTCCCTATTGCTCCATGCCATCACCAACACTTGAGTTGGTCTAATTTCTTTTCCTGTTTGGGCAACTTGATGGCTGTGTAGCGTTATCTCATTGTGTTTGTGTTTACCTGACTATAAGTATTTGTGTTTGTCTTGTGTGCAAATGAGTACAAATGCATTCAGTCTGCTTATCCAGGTTCTTTGATTATCTAAGCGTTCCCTCTCTCTCTCTCCCTCTCTCTCCCCTTCTCCCTCTCCCTCTCTTCTTCCCTCCCTCCCTCCCCCCTCTCTCTGTGTATGTGTGTTTATCTATCCACGTGCATACTATGCCACCTGTGCAGAAGTCAGAAAACAACTTTTCTCCTTCCTCCATGGAACCTGTGGACTCCTGGGATCCTCCTCAGGTCAGCATGTGCAGCAAGTACCTTTACCCTCTGCTATCTCACTGGCCCTGATTAAATGTCTTAGTTTTTGGTTTTGTTTTAATCCATTTTCCTCTTGAGCCATTTGTCACTCTCTGTTGATCATTAGAAGTTTGTGATTGTTGTTTTGTTTTGTTTTGTTTTTCAACAAAACTCTCTCAATAATTGTGTGTATTGCAAAGTTCTTCCTGTATGCCGCCTGTCTTTCCACTCCTGTTAGGATGTCTTTGGATAACCTACCATTTGAATCAAGTCAAATTCTTTCAACTTCTCAGCATAGTGGCAAGCTTTGGACCGTAAGGGACTCTCCCTCTCCTGAGGTCAGGGTGCCTGTGCCTCCTGTGTGTGGAATCAGTGTTTGAGCACATGGGCTCCCACACTGCTACCTGGACTCAAATCCTAGGGATAAAGCCTTGAGTAGTTCTTAAGCATCTCTATGCCTCTCATTTGCCAGGGGAGATTATGTTATTACTTATGCCATGTAGCTGTCCTGAGAAGATTGTCAGGTCTATGGTAGGATTATAAGGCTATTTGCTCACCACTGTGACAAGACATCTGACAGAAACCACTAAAGAGAGAAAGGCTTTCTTCTGACTCACAGTTCTAGCGATGCAGTCCATCGTAAAAGGAAAAGCATGGCAGCTGCAATGGGGGCTGCTGGCCACACTGAGCCCACAGTCAGGACACAGGCAGAGGTGAATGCTGGCCTCTCGAGAGAAGCCTCCCTGTTAGTCAGCCTGGGACCCCAGCCTGTGGGATGGTATTATCTACATTTAGGACAGGTTTTCCAAACTCAGTTAAATCTCTCTGGAAACACTATGACAGACATGTTCTGAAGTATATCCCCTAGATGATTCTAAGTCTCATCAAGCTGACAAGGGAGGTCACCCATCACTGTCAGTGTAAAATGCTGTGTCCTATATTCTATATTTTTATTAATTTAAAATTTACTTTATAAATATTTTCTTAATTATACTAATATTTTAATTAAATATTAATATATTATATATGTTAATTAATAAAATATAAAATTGATATTTTATAAATGGTGTGAAGTATCAATCTACACTTAACAAGAATAACCAATCTATTCAACACAATCTTTTTAAGTATTTTGAAGGATTTATTTTAGTTTTATTTGTACCAATATATGTGTATGTGAGCATATGTGTGCAGTTCCTGCAGAGGCTAGAGAAGAAGCAGGCATCAAATCCCTTGGAGCTGTAGTAACAGTCCCTTATGAGTCACTGGAGGTGGGTTCTGGGAAATGAACTCTACTCCCCTGTAAACACAGTGCCTTAGTCAGTGTTCTATTGCTGTGAAACGACATCATGACCATGCCAACTCTTATAAGGAAAACATTTAATTAGGGTTGGCTTACAGTTTCAGAGGTTTGGTCCATTATCATCATGGTGGGAAGCAAGGTGGCACCCAGGTGGCATGATGCTGGAGAGGTAACCAAGAGTTCTATATCCAGACAGGCAGGCAGAAGGAAGAGAGCGCAAGAGACACTGGTCCTAGCTTGAGCACTTGAAATCCCAAACCTCACACCAATGACACACTTTCTCCAATAAGGCCACACCTACTCCAACAAGGCCACACCCACTCCAACA